>JAHLSL010000007.1:5252964-5294722 GCA_025920805.1 Petroica traversi | reverse complement strand
GCCCTGCCCGCAGCGGGGTCTGTCCGCCCCAGGTGCTGCAGAGGGATGAGAGATGCGGGACACCCGCGGGCGCGGAGGAGCCCGGGTGGGGACGCGCACCCGCGTGTCGGTGGGTGCAGGATGGACACCCAGCCCACGGTGTTGGAGGACTAGCCACGCGTGGAGGAGGAGGGTGTAGGGTGGGTGCACCCCTGCTTGCGAGGGAATAGGCAGTGTGTGCGCCCACGCTCGTGTGGAGCTGCCCAGGGAGTGTGCAGACAGGCATGGAAGGGCACATACAGCCAGAGAACGCTTGGGTGGGAGTACCCCAATAATGCAGGTGTGCCGGGGAATCACTGACAGCTGTAAAGGAGTGCTCAAGCAGAGATCACCTACAGCTGTGAAGGGGCGCTCAGGGGGACCACGTACAGCTGAGGAGAAACAGTGTGCATTCAGTCACGGTGCATGGTGTGTGCAGACGTAGCCGTGGAGGAGAACATGGGATCATCCACGCTAGTGAAAGAACACACATGGTGTGTGTCCCCACAGCGGTGGAGGAGTGCGTGGGGTGGATGAACCCACGGTTCCAGAGGAACACTGAGGCTGGGGACACCCCCAGCCCCAGAGGAGTGCGGGGGTGCACGCACCCACAGCTGTGTAGAATCACACATGGCTGCGGAACAGCGCACGGGGTGTGCGCACCCACGCTCGTGTGGAGGCACAAAGGGTGTGTGAACCCACAGCCCCGCAGGAGCTCCCACAGGAGGGCTTGTGGAGTGACATGTGCGGCGCACAGAACAGATGGCCAAGTGGTGGATCATGTCCTCCTCCAGTGGTGGCTCAAGCAAATATGAGGGTAACCGCGCGGAGATTTCTCCTTTAGTTTAAGCACCCTGTGATTTTGATCCCTGCTGACAACTATGAAAGCTATACATCCAGACAACTGCATGCTATGGATACAGTATCAAAGCCCAGATCTGCTTTTAGGACCTAAGTTTTCCTACTGTTTCTCTCCCTCCCCCCTCTCCCCATTTAACTCTTTCGTACCGATCATCCACCGAAGTGGACAATTGGAGAACAAACAGCTCGGAAATCAAAGGGCTGTCAAGTTCCCCTGCGCAGAAAAGCTTTCAGAGAGCCTCCCCCTGCCTTTTCAGCGCCCCGCTGCCCCCGTCCCTCCAGCAGCCAGCCGGCACGCTGCTCCTCTGCTATTCATGGCCAGCGTGCAGCTGCAGCCACTCTCCTAGGCTGACACAGCAGCAGCTGCTATATGTGTGCCAGCTGGCTAGCCGCTCTCCAAAATCCTCTTGTCCGCCCCGCTCCCCTTGCCTTCCTGCTTCCCCACCTACAGACCTGCTTCTCCTTCCCCACCACGTCTCCCACTTGCCACAATCTGCTCTGGTTTCCTATCTTCCCCACTGTCCTGAGCCTACCCCTCGGCTGTCCTGGTTCACCTTACTTGCTCTCCAGGAAGCATCCCTTACTTTCCCTCTCATCCCTCTGGAGCTCAAACAGGAGCTCTCTGAAGTGGAGACGTGAATATTGCTTTTAATTATTTTATGTGTCCTCTCTTTGAAACTGTGCCTCCCAAGATGACTGCATTCAAGCATTTTTTTGGTTAAGATAACCTCTGGGATAACCACCTTTAGAAGGCGGCAGAGGGAACGCGGGGAGAGCTAAACGAGGGTTGTTATGTTGGGTTGAGGACTCACATTAAATTTGCTAAGTTTTGTTAATCAGAAACTCCACCGAGCCCATACTCTTTGCCCAGCTGAGCTGCTCACTGGCTTCCAAATGGACACCCAAATGCTTTTTATTTTTTTAATTACTCTTTCTGGTGGCTGAAGAGAAGGAGTTTCTTAGATGAGCTTTCTACCTAAAGATTATTTTGTGGTGGATGGCAGCCAAAATATTTTGCAAGACAGGTATTTTGTTTGCATGTATCATGATAAACAAACATGAAACCTCACAATCTACCCTCAGCACTATGCGGTCAATATGCCTGTGGAGGAAGACATATATTTTTATCACCAAGCTAAGCAAATGTAATACAGAAGAAAGATGATCCAGTAGTTACAGCATATGCTCAGTCTCTACAGAGCCAAGCTCAGTTACCTGCTGTATCACAGAATTTCTTTGTTACCTTGAGCACAGTGTGTGCTCTCTTTTTTTGTTTTGGTTTCGCCTTTGTAAATATTCTACAGTACTCAGAAACTCTGGTGCCATTTTAAAATGCCTTTTCTCACTGCAACCTGACTTCACAGGAGTAGAGAGGGGAGGTGCAGCTATTTCCAGCCATTCTCTCTGCTTGGGGAAATTTTCATTTTATTCTTCTCAGTGCTGCAGGTCCATTTTCAGCCTGAACTCCTTAGTTCTCTTGCTCTGGTTATTATTTTCAAGTGCTGTGGAATTTTACTCTATTCTCTTTCGGATGTGGAAAGCTGTTTCATTACAGTTACACAGAGATAAGTGATGGTTTTCAAGTAATGCAGCAAAAATATTTCTTAGCAAATGAACTTTGAACTTTTAAAAAAGCCTAGTGGCCAGATCTGCAGGTGAATTCAGAGCAAGGTTAAGAGGAGACATCCCTCGCAGCTTGGACCATCAGATGGCCCGTGTGTGACCAGCCCTGAAGGAGGGCAGTCCCACCTCTGGCACTGTCCCTCCCCCCCTCTCCCCCCCCCCTTTCCTGCTGGTTTTGGAGAGAGATGGAAAGCAAAATGTGCAGCCTTTGGGTGCCTTGGTCACTTCCAACAGCCAAACTCCTGCATCCAAGACTGCAGTGGCAGGATTTGCCCCCTTTTCCTGCAGCACTTCCCGGGCTCTGGGTCCCTGCAGCAGGAGAGCTCTCGGGACCGGGCTTCCCCCGCTCCGGCCAAGCACGCCGGAGGCGGCTGGCTCCATAACTCATTCCCAATCAGCTGCACGCTCCCCGGCCTGCTCGAGGCCCCGGCTGCCAAGTGTAAGCAAGTGTCTCCTCTTACAGCCACACCTGCAGCCCCAGCCTGCTGTCACCCAACCCGCCGCCTCCCTCGGCCATCCTGCATCTGGCTGCACCCTGCACCAGCAGCCATCCTTTTTCCACTGGGTGAGGCCAAGACCCTTCTTTCCCCTCTGCGGGGTCATTGTCCCCTCACCTTTCCCAGAGAAGGGTCCCTGTGCCTTCGTGTTGGGTCACGGGGCTGTCCATGCAGTCCCACGCATGCAGACACCTGCCTGCTGCTGGGGGGAGTTGATATAAATTTCCCTTTGCTGAGCACAAGATTTCAGGTGCTGTTCTTTTGCTTCCTCCTCACCAAAACAAGGGCTGCCAAGATCCAGACTAAAAAATCACAAATATTCTTCCATTGCTGCTCCCCTGCTTCCTCCTGCTGCTGCTCCTTCTCTTTTCTCTAGCAACTCCTGATGATGGTAGCAAGTGGGAATCAGTGGCTGTGCATGAAAGAGTGGTGAAAATAAGGCTGAAAAAACTCATGCTTGACCTTAACTGGGATTAGAGTCTGCAGCCAGCAGTTACTCATCCTGCACAGGGGACAGGACTGGAGAACATCGATCCCTCTGGCAGGGGAGGGATGCACTCATCACCTGTCTCAGGCAGGGTGGAGTGCAGGCATCCTGCACCTCCTCATTCCCAGCCCTCTGGGCCAGGATTTTAGCTCTTATGCTCTAGCTGTGCACTTGTGCTAAGGTTAGGCCTGCATGCAAATCCTTTGGAAGTATGCTCATTAAATCATTTACATAAAATATCCCTGGAGGATCTCAGCAGCTAGGAAGTGGTGGGGTTTATCCATGTGCCTTAGAGGTATAGGAATGTCATTTATCTGTATGCATATGGACATGGACATACCTCTCACTTACCCAGGCCAGAATGTGTCCACTTGGGAAAGAGGAACACTTTGGATGCTATCCATCTGAAAATTGGCAGGGTAGGAGTTAACCCTCCCCTTGTGGCCAGGAAGGCTACAGCTGTCTGTCCTTGAGAGCAGGGCACTGCAGGACAGAACCAGCTGAGAAGAATTAATTTCTCTCCTTCCTTCTCCATGTGAAGCCTTGTGGGCCAGGGCTAAGGATATGGATGGAGAATTCTGCTCAGGAACAGAGGTGGAGGGTAACTAGCAGAGAAGAATTTTCTTTCTCTCTTCTTTGTGTAACTTGGCTGTAGCAAGGTATTTTGAGTTTTGCTGTGGACTTGGCAGAGTAAAGTCACATCTTGTCCCTTGACTTTAACTGAAGAGTCCTGTTGGGTTTGTATGGCTTGTGTAATGTCTTTAACAAGAGCATGTGCTTGCTCTTTATGGAAGCAAACCAGATCTGAATGGCAAAGATATTGGTTTAAAATATGATCCAGTGTAAGACCTGGGAGTGGTTTCTCTCAGAATTGAACTGCTTGTGCAGCCCAAGAGAAGACCAGGTGGAGAAAGCATAAGGTAGTGCTTATATTTGTCTTCCTTCCTGACTACTACTAGGAAAGTAAAGTTATGCCTGACAGAAGCTGTGCCAGGAGAGGAGCTGAGATCTTGGCAGCACCCTTTCCTATTTCAGTGGTTGCCCAGCTCTGATCTGGCACTGGTCTCTGTGGGCTTTAAAGCAGAAAAGAGGTGGTTTCCTATCATTTTAACTTTGCAGCCTGGCGTGTTTTCTGCTTTTGGAGCCTGGTCCTCTGCCAGCAGAGGCATGTGCTGAGTCTGGCCCCAGAAGACAGTTGGACACAGTTTGTACAGCTGGATACTGAAGGCCAGCAATATTGATAAAGTGAAAGAGAACCACTGAATACAGCCTTGGAGAGTTCCTCCCAACTCATCACCACCTGTGTTTGAGCCCTGCTTAAAACAGGAACACCTGGGGTGAGGGTGGAGGTGTTAACTGGTCACTGGGGGAAAAAAAATAGAAAACCAGCTCAGCTCACTACTGAGACACAACCTGCTCTCTTAAAAGTGAAGTTATTGCTCTCCTAGTGGTTTATCTTCTTTGTGGGTTTTCAGAAAATAACCCATCAGAGAAGCCTTTTCAAATCTGGCTGAACCGTGCTGTGTCTGCTACCCACAGCCAGTCTTTGCTCCTCAGGTTCCTTGCAGTCATCCTCAAAGAAACACCTGCCCATGGCTTTCCTGGTGCATGAATCACACAAAGCAAGGTCAGAAGGGATATCCAGAGATTGTCTAGTTTATCCCATTCCACAAGGAAGGACAAATAGTGCTTGCTTCTTGCATAACAGGTGATTAAAAATATCCTCAGATAGAAATTTCTTAGCTATAATAACCTGCTCTAATGGTTAACCATCAGAAAATGAATGCTGCTACATTTTGATCCCACTTCTTGACCTGTTCGCAATGGATGTGGAGCTCAGCAAATTCCCTTTCTCTCTGCTGCTACCCTTTATGTATTTGAAGATTAGTGTTGTGCCTCTCTCTGATACCTCTTCTCTACAATGAAAAAAAATTGTGTGTCTCACATGATTATAGACCATATTTTCTAGATTAATTATCATTTGTGTCGCCCTACTGTAGTCTCTGTGCCCTGGCTCCTCAATTAACTTAAAATCCACTGCCCCAGACTGGACACAGAGTTTAAGTGAGATCTTTGCAGCACTGGATGAGATCAGAAGAACACATCATAGACCAGGCAGAAATCACTCTTAGCTGTGCACGCTACATGATGCTTGCTTAAATAATTTTTTTTCCCTTCTCTCTTTTTTAATTTTTTTTTTTCTTTCTTGCAACAGTACAGGGTTGTTTGCTTCAGTTTGGTTTCCATCCATTGAACATATTTTTAGTCTTGACGTTTTAGGAAAAATGTTAAGGTGATCAAACAAATTTTTGTTAGCCATTACTCATTTCCTTGTTATTTTCCAGGTGTCTATAGGACATTTATTTTTTCCAGTTTTCTCTGGAAATTCCAATGATATTTGCTTGTGCCATATTCTTAAGCTCCTCCCCTTTCCAACGAGGAGCTGTGTCTCACTTCTGCAGTATTCTGACACCTTGTTGGTTCTCTGTGGGATCCCAGAGAGCTATTAACAGCCGTGAGATTGCTTTAACAAGCAGACTAAGCACATTATATGTAATCAAAGCAAGTGTTCTTTACTTATTCTCTCCTCTTTCTAGACTGAGATCTTTCCTTGTCATCCACGGCTCCAACTGTGCAAACCATTTGGGTACAAGTGGTCTTCTTACTGAAAGCTGGGGTGAAGAAGGCAGGTGCTTCTCTTCCCATTGAATAGTTCTTCTGATTCATGGCCTTTATGTCCCTGATAATGTATTTTATGTTTTCTTGATGAACTCTTGAACCTGTTGGTTGTATTTCTTTTTACATCTTGATTTTTCTTGTTTGGTCCCTACATTTTCAGCCTATCCATTTACACTCCCATGCCAGTGAATCCCTTTTCCATTTTCTGAATAAACCATTTCTTTCATTATAGGCCAATGAAGTGGTCATGTTTTAAGAAAAGCATTTGTTTCTTACAAAAGCTGCTCTCCCTGCTCTGCTGGGATTGTTTGATGTCCTTACCATTGTTTCTTTAAGGTGCTGCAAACTTTCCTGAATTCTCTTTTCTCTGAGACTTATTAACAGTACTGTGAGGTTTTTGAAATACGGTTTCTGGAAGTCCATTGTGTTTATTTTGCTGTTTTCCTTTTTTCCTTTCCTATGGCTTGTGAACTATGTTGTTTCATGGTCATTTTCACCCAAGCTGCATTCCTCTTGCATGATATAAGTGGTTCCTCTCTTTGGCCAAACTTAGTTCCCATTTTGATTATGCATCAAGATTTTAATCTCTTCTTATTTATTCCTTATGCTGATTGTATGATTCTATCAGATCCCTTATCCTCTTCAGCAGCCCTCCAATTATTTTCTAATGAGCAGTGGTATTTCCCCTCATTTATAATGGCTCTTCCCAAGTACTTGATGCTTGTATTTACCTGTTTACTTCTGAAATCAGTGGATTTCAGAAATTGTGGATCCTGGTTTCATTAATTCAGCAGGTCGGGGCACAGAGATGCTCCTCCTATCTTGAATTGAATGCTAGCTCCAATCACCAGCTTTTTCTTGGAACATCCATTCAGGTTCAAGCAAGCCAAAACCTTCTTGATGATACCACCTGCACAGCCATGCATTCATTTCCAGGAATAGAGTTATAAGTAGCTGATGCCACTCGTGACCAAAATAGCTGGTGCTTTATTCATGGAAGGAATTTTCCCTTCTTCCTTTAATCCATGAATCGGCCTGACCAATGCTAAGAAAACCACTCTGGATATGCTGAGTCTAGACAGCTGCCGGCACATCAGATCTCTGATTCCCATGGAAAACTCATAGGGAATTACCCAGGATGCAGTTAGCAGTTTATCTAATTGCAACCTAATCTAGATTCAGACTAAGCCACTGGCATCTTTGATGATCTGCTGTGAGAGGAGGGAGGTCTGACATCCCTCTCCTCTGTCTGGACCACTTGTCTGGGCAGAAGCTCTTGCTGATCAGAAGGTGCTCTTTTCCTGCTAAGAGGCGGTGGCAGAATTCAGGAAAATGCAATAAAATATTTGAGTCTGTGAAAAGGACATATTCAGGAAGAAGTAGGGAGGAAAACAGACATCTGTCTGTGCAATAAATTGCTATGGTACAATGTACTGTGGCATATTTACATGGATCTAATGGTAATTTTCTCTTCATACAAAGGCATTCCTTTTCCCACATTAGCCATGTGGCTGGGCTTGAACAGCTCACACCTTGTTAAACTTAAATGTGAGTAAGATGGAGAATAGGATAGACGAGGGAATTTTAAAAAATGAGTTATTTAAAATTATGATTCAATCTTCTTTGAGAGCATCCTACTCAATGTCAGTAGAGCAGGGTTCATGCACTCCTCACTGTTATTGGGCTCTTTCACAGCAGCTGATAATGTTCATGATCTCTTATGACCTGGAAAAGCTACCCAGGCCTGGAGGAGGAATTTCTTTTTGTTAGCATCCTCTGTCATGTAGAGACAGCTGTAAGACAATTGTGGTAAAGCAGTCAGACCTAAGGAGGTGCAGATCTGTGCCTGGCACTGCTGAACATGACCTGGGGATGTCCCAGTGTGAGCATCCTGCCAGTCCAGCCTCAGCAGCAGAGAGGCACAAGAGAAACTCTCCCAGTGCTAAGATCTGTTAGTGCACTTATACAGTGACATGGATTTAAAAAAGGACAATAACTTTAACATTCCTAGAGTGTTTTTTCCCAGTTACTAATGAATTTATTTGAATTGCTCTTCAATGTGCAATTTGATCTGATTACATGTTCATGCAATCCTCTGTTTCTCTCACTGACACCTCCAACCATTTATGTTTATCAAAACAGATTTTATAAAAGTTTTCTTTTTGGGCTTCTCTGTGGCTGAGATTGTCAGAGAAGTGATTGTCTACATCACTGCACTTAAACTAAAATACTTGTGCCCCTGTTTCCATTAACACTGGGATCTCAGTCAGTCTCTGACTTTTCCTTCAGCCAGAGCCTTCCAGTGCTTTCCAAAAGGTGATGTGATGGAGCAGACCTTGAGCTTGCAGAAGACAGCTCAATTCATTTGAGATTAGTGACTGAGAGGTAGGGCCATGCTATCCACTGGGATGGATCAGATTGACATTCACAATTCATCTATTTATGCCCCGATTAACCATTCAAATAAAATTTTTATCACTCCTAGTTAAAAGCACATATAAATTGAGCTTCTTCTGAACAGGAAACTTTGCTCCAAAAGAGAATTCCTTCTTCCTGAAGCCAGGCAAAACAACCAAGAGGGGTGAGAGATGATTCATCTACCAGCACTCTCCATCAAAAACTGTAGCTAAAACAAGATTACTAAGAAGAAGAGTGCTATTAAAGGAGGAAACTGCTGCTGTAATTTTGTTAAGGAACACGAGATTATTTAAAAGCCTTTTAAAAAGTGTGTTTGTTCCGGGAGAGGAGGGGTGAGGGAGGATTTTAGAGGGAGGGAGAAGGATTATTAGTCTTTCTTGCCTATAAAATTCATGCTGCGTCCCTTGCCCTAGCCAGCGATTTCAGGAGCCATTGTAAGTCATTACTCCAGCCCTAATGAACAGGGGACAACCTACACCTTAGCTTTGCAGAGGCTGAAAGTACAGGAAAAAAGATTGTGGGGTGTAGAGGATTTAGTGCGCTATACTGCACATAATTACAGGTTAGGATTTTGTTTCCAGGAGTATTTGTTCCTGGAAGTGATGATCCCTAGAATACTCACACAGCAGCAGTCTCACATTGCTCAAGGCTGCTTTATAAAACTCTCAAAGCCATGAACAAGTGAGCCTCAAAGCCTGTGCCTCGCTTCCCTCACCGATAACCAGGTCTGCACCTGCTCAGCACACAAAGCAGTGATGAGACAGGGAGTGGAACAGGCTGCCACCACTTCCAGCAGCCTCTGCTGTGCTGTTCACACCAAACTGCACAGCACACACGTGGCAGTGTAGTGACCCCATACCAAGGGCAGCAGGAGCAGAATCCCAGAGCTACAGGAGCAGAGATTGGGGTGATTGTGTGGGGATGATGTGCTGCTGGCTGCAGACCTTAGTCAGGGACTGCTGCTGGATTTGGTCTGTCCATGGTGAACAGGGTCTCCTACCAAGCAAAGCCAGCACAACTGTCCCTGGGGTTGAGAGCCAAACCTTAACATGGGAAGTTGGAGATCCTAGTCTGCTTCTAAAAGTGGCTTCTTCACTTACCAAACAGGTGTACTTTTAGTATTACTGAGAGGATAGGGAGAGGATTTGTGCACATGCAAATCGCTGACCAGGAGTTACACGTAGTCTCTCCAAACGGGATTCTGCATGGAGAAAGCTGAAGGACCAAAGGGATCCATTAAACCAGGTACTGCAGCTGTAGGAAAAGCATTTTGTGTACAGTGTCAACTTGCTGCCAGAGCTGTGCATTTTTATCAGGTTTTCAAGGTCAGACAGGAACTTGGTGGTGGTCTAGTCTGACCTCAACTGGTTTTCAGGCTTTCATTCTGCTTGCTGTTATAAAAAGACAGGCTCTTCAGCAGGACTCCCCAGGATTGGTTTAGGACAGGTTGCTCATGGGACAGAATTTGGCCCAGGGGTTGCCAAAAATATTGAGAAAACACTGCTGAGCAGCAGAAAGCTCCAGGAGCCAGCATGGGTTGTGTCTGTGCATTTCTCCCAGACAGGGGAAGAGTGCTGTGGAAGAGAGCTGATACCTCTTTGTTTATTGTAAATTAATGGCATGTTTTAAATGCAGAGCTCCACTGAGTGGAACAGCATAAAATTTTGGCTTTGTGATGTATCAGGATGGGGGGCTTGGGGGAACTGCAGCAATTCTCGAGTTCAAAATGAGAAATGTTACTCAAAGGAACTTGGAAGTTGAGAGAGGTTCCAGTAATGAACAATTTTGAATAAAAACATTGAATTTATGATGGAAAAATAAGTTCAGGATGTGGCCTGTTTTCTGTGGTTAATCCCTTCTAAATATTTAAGGAAGAATAAAAAGACTGAATGGAAATAGTGCTTTGTTTAAAAATAGGATCAGAAGTTTTACTAAACACATGAAGAAATGCTTCAACATATTGTACCATGGGATCCCTCCCCTCAAACAGGCTCACCCTACTCAATGCATCCTGGAAGAGCCAAAAATGAGTTTGCATTTTCTAAATCTGCATCTAGGGTTTGATAGCCTTCAAATTTGGGTTCAACCCTCAAAGCATGTGTCTAAAGCATATTGTCACACTCAAGCCATGTTGTCCTTATGCAAAGAAATGGGAAATCAGAGCTGCTGTCACTGCAAACTGACCTGGGGCTGGAGAGAGACCCCCCAGCTGTGGTGTCAGACCTTCTGTACCCCTGGCACAGTCTCCCCTCAGTGCCGTGCCCTGTGGAACCTCTCTCTGCAGGCCAGCAACGTGCCCAAGGCCTCTGAAACCCTGGATCCATCCAGCATGGACCAAAACACACAGAGCTGGCTGCACGCCCGAACACAGGGCTTTGTGGGTGTATTGTGTCCCTGCATACATTTCCAGGGAAAACATATTACACCTAGCTTCGGATGCCAAACTTCTCCAATAATGAGAGAACGGTAATTCACTGAGGAGTAAGTATTCCTTCAATTTCCTTTCCTTGGAAGTGATACTGAGAATCTGTTCTCAATGGAGGCAGATGAAAAATGCTACATGTTAATGCATATTCTGGGTTAGCTGTCTTTGTTAAATTAGAATGAATGCTGCTCATTTCCCATCTGGTCCTCTTTGACATTACTTCCAGAATATATTCACAGCTCTTATTTGTACAGTACAAATGGCTGGCTGTAGTACCAACTTTACCTTTTATAGGCTGCTAAAATGCTGGTGCCAGATCGCAAAATAACGTTCTACTTCTAGGAAGCATCTGTGGGCATTGCTTGCTCCAACAGCTTTCTTTTTTTCATCCTCTTATTTTCTTTAAGTGTAACCATGTATGTGAAGTGAGTTTGTTGTCAAACCAAGTGAAAGTTGACGACTTGACAGCCCGGGAGCCTGCAATCTTCCTGGAGCAGCGAGGATGCAGCAGGCAGATCAAGCGAAGTGCTATCAGCCTTCTCATCTCTTCTGCGCAGCCTTCCCCGAGGGCTGAAAGCACAGAGATTTCTCCATCTGCAGCTGCTTGTTGGTGCCTTTGCTGACTGCTGTGCCCAGGGATTTTGTGCGCTGGATCCCTGCTTGCTCCGGGTTGCCCTGAAAAATACCAATGCAACAGCAACTGAGCAGCTCTGAGCCAGCGCTGCTGACCTGAGCTGGTTTTCTGATTATTCCTAAATCTTCCCATCCATGAGTGTTTGTTTCTGGCAGTTTCCTTAGCAGGCTCCCTGTTCCAGCAGCCTCCGCCCCTGCCCTCGGATGCATTTCAGACCTACCTTGGTAAACAGAGTGTTGTGATCCGAAACGCCCACGTTTTTCTGCCTGGAGTGACCAAGGGCTGCAGCGCCGCGCTGGGAATTCTCACCATAGCAACTACCAGCATTGAGAGAATTTGGTGCTCATTAAATAGGCTGTTTGTTTACCTCTCGGGCGGCGGGAGTAGACTACAACCAGCGCTGAAACACCGCCAGCTGAATAATGCTGGGCTGCCATCGTAACTTCACGCGTGGAACGCATAATTACTGTGTTCTCTAAGTGAAACAGATACGGAAAGCCTGTGTGGGATGGGAGTGTTGAAGATGTAGGGTGACATGGTATTATTATCAGGAGATCAGCAAGCGTGCTTGTCAGACACTGCTACGTGCTTTCCATGGATCCAGCAAAAAGTGAGTCCCGAGTCACATCCCTCTGACAGATGATCTAAATGATTGTGTTCACAGAGGTCGGCTCATGGACTTATCAAGCAGCAAATGCACAGGGTGGGGAATAAATTATTGGTACCCCAGCAGAAAATGCTGAAGATTGCAGATAGAAGCGCAGTGCTCAGCCTCTCAGGGATCAAATGTGCAGTAGTGGCTTTAAAGATGGTTGTCAATGCCCAAAAAGTAGAACCACCTAATGGTGCAAAAGTGACTTTCTGAAACATCTGCTGTCATCCATGCAACTGTTTCAGTTCCGGCAGTGTGGCATCTGCCAGCCTCTGGGCAGCCCTGTGCTTCCAGTGGGACATCACCTGCTGCAGACCCCCGTCAGCTCTGTTCAACAAGGGATATTGGTGATAAAAATAAGAGAAAAAACCACAGCTGAACCTCTTCTGCCCATCACAGAGCTTCCCAGCCTCTGCAGCAGTGCCTCTCTTGGGGTGATGGCTTTTAACACCTTCAGAGGGGTGCTGCTGGGCACCCACCACTGTTCAGGCAGGAGCAGGCTGATTCTCAGCCTCAGCACAAGATTTCCAAGCTGTGGTGTCCCATGGGTTCTGCACCCCATCACAAAACCTTCAGGCAGCCCTGTAAAATCACCTAATGAGTTCTCTGCACAGCCAAATCCATGGAGAAGGAGCACGAGAGGCATGGCCAGAGCATGGACTGGGAGCACTGAGCACTGAGCATCCAGCACCCTGTGGCTCACAGCTGGAGTTTCTGTCCAGCACTGGAATGCATTGACCACTCTTCCACACATCCCCTGCATGCCTCCAATCTGGGTGGAATTCCTGCTTGCCCCTGCCTGCTGCCAGAGCCCCACTGAAGTTTAGGATGCTGTTGGCAGTGAGGACCCCAATCCAGGCAGCAGCTGCAGGGTGTGGCTGTAAGATGCGGAAAGAAGAAAGATAACTCCTAGTGCACTCTCCTCATTTCGCATTTCCATTAACAGGGGCCAGGACTGCTGCTCGGGTCCCTGCCCCAGGCAGGGAGGGGGCAGGAGGTGGACTGAAGTCACTTTCTGTAGTCACCTAATTAGAGCATTTCAGAAGAGGGACAGGTCCAAACCCCTCTGCCCCTTAGGGAGCACAATAGATGTCCGGTCACAGCTGGCATGCTCAGGACTTCGTGCAGGCAGGGGCTTGTAGGAAGGGAGGGCAAAGGGGAGAAATACCTCTGAGACAAAGGTGAGCCTGGGAGGCAGCCTCCATAGCTCTGATGAGTGCAAAAGGCCGAGGATTCTGCATGCTGTTATTAAGGCTTCTCCTCAGGTCTTACCTTGAACTAACCTTTCTCCCTTCCTTAGGCAGTAATTTTTGCCTTTTTTTTCTCCCTAACCTTATCACCTTGTTAACAGTCCTCCCTTCTGTGCAGGTGCTAACCCTTCTTTTCACTTACCTTGAGTAATTAACAAAATTAAACTCCATAAGTTGTGTTCAAATATACCTAAGCTGGAACTGCTCCTTCTTTTTCAAACCCAAAGAACAGATTTTAGAGCTCTAAACTTGCCTGTTTTCTCTAACCATGTGAGCTTGTCTGGTGAGGGTCACTATACTTCCCTACAACCCTGGCCTTGCTTAATGGCAGGGAGAAGAAAGTTCTTGTACCCCCAAATCTTTCCACATATGTTCAGCTTTAAATGCAGAGGGCTTCCCTTAGGGGTACCTCAAGCATGAGACTGGGGAGCTGTTTCCACTCCCCACCTCCTGGCACAGTTATCTTTGTTTCAGCATCAGTGGGAGAAGGTTTGGGGAACATCACTGCATCCCAGCCCGGTGTGGATGGTGAGTCCTGGGGGCTCTCAGTGGGTTTGGCTCTTCATCTGAGTGTGCCACAGTAGCAGCCAGGGATTTTGATCCCCACAGCAGGTTCCTCCCTGCCCAAAGCAGCAAGGACAGACCCCAGAAGGCAGTGGGAGATAATTACACTGCAATGGGTTCAGCTACCAGGGCATTGGGAAGGCTTGTGCATGCTGGGCCACTACAGCTTTGCTGCCACTACTCAGAGCACAGTTGATCTCACCCAGACACAGACTTTGATGTAGGGAGTACCACTGTGATTCACTTGGGCATCACAGCTCCTCCCAACTTCAGAATTCCCTGCCTCTGGATGCTCAACTTTAGATGGTATTGATCTCATATTCTGAGGTGCCAGACTGTCCTCACTCCTGCTGCAATGAGACCACAGCAGAAGCATCAAACTAAAGCCTCCAGTTTGGACAGAGAATGGGGATGGCAGCAGCAGCATGCCTGGAGGGGAGAGGTTATGGCTCTGCTTTGAAAGTACAAGGATGGAGCGCAGTGAAGGCATGAGGATTAACCAAATGCTAATGGCGAGCAGGGAGATGGGTGATCAGATTAGAGGAAGAGCTGCAGGCCCTTGCATGTGGGGACAGGCAGAATGGTGGGGCAGCTGCTGACCAGGGGTGCCTCCTGTTTCTCACAGCAGTGCTGCTATGCCTTGTTTCCAGGCTGGTCAAAGCAGGCTGCTGTGCTGCTCTTGTTCCAGACATCCCACTTATTATGAACAGGCACATTTCACATTTCAAAGTATTTTTCTACTGACTGTGATATAATAAGCAAGAGTATGACAAGATGTGGTCATGAATATTTCAGGGTGATCATAGGAAGACCTTCAACAGCTAAAATTTCTTCAGTGTCAGACATTTGGTGGGGCTTGAAGATTCAGAGTTGTTGAAAGATGGTTCTCTGCCATTCAGTTCTGCAAGGAGAGGGGTGATGGCATGTGTCAGGCTCTGATGGAATGGTAATTCCCCAGTTTCTCAGGAGACCTTTCAGACCTTTCAGTCTCAGGAAGCTCCTTGGGTGGAGCTTCCTCAATATAGGGGAAAACTACGGTCCCTTAGAAATTCATCCCATGAGCAAAAGGAGACTTAGAAACTGTATATTTGCTCAACAAGTAAGAAATATGCAGAATTAATTACATAAAACTGAAAAAGAAAATTGTATGTGTGTCATGGTTTAACCCAGTTCACTTAGATTTTGTATATTACTTACTTAGCTAAGAGAAAAGATGTTTTTTCACCAGAATATTTCTTTCTGCTTTCCTACTTCCATGATTTCTCATAAGCAGCAATTTTCCAACTGCACTTCAAAACATTGATGGAAGCAATTGAGGACATTGTGGAATTGAACACTGGAAGGAAACCAGGAGACTGTTGTTCTCAGTCCATAGTGTTATCCCAACCTGTGTCTTTTGCTGAACTCACCCCATCCCTGAACACCAGCAGTTGTTTCTGGTTGCTGCTTTAGAATAACACCAGTGGCTCTCATGGGGCCCTGTTCAAAGCAGGGACTGCTTTGGATTTCTGCAGGGGGAGGGAATGACCTGACTTGGTGCACGTTAACCCTGCTGGACCCTTCCTCCCTGGCCTTTGTGCTGGCCTGCCAGGGAGCCAGAGATTGAGAGCTGAGCCTCTCCTCTCCCATACCCTGAGCTCTAGGACTGTCTGCACATCCACCTGCCCACTTAGAATTTGCTCCTTCCCACAGTGAAGCTACATGTCCATGTTTTGGGGCTAAATTGAAGCTGGGATTCAGGGGCAGCTAAGCCCAAACCAGATCTGAACCCCCAGCTTTAGCCAGGTTCAAATACCTGGGAGACGACTGCTGTGAATTAGACAATAAGTTGCTTTGTTTCCCATTTCTGACTCATCCTCTTTTACTGCCTCGCATTTTCAGCAATGAATGAGTCCAACTGCCAGTTCGGAGAATTATTTTTGTGGCAGAGCGTGCCTGATGGAAGAGACAACCATTGCTATCCATTTCCATTAGCAGCCTGTCAATAGAAATTAAATTACATGAATAAGGCACTATCAGTGCCAACATCACTGCAGGAAAACATTAATTAATCCTCATTTACATTAGTCAGTGCTACCATCAAATAGACTCTTCTGTTGCTACCAAAGACATTTCCACAAATGATTGTTGCTGTCTGATAAACAGATTCACAGAACCTCACTGACTCACCAGTTGGGCACTCGCCATCACATTCAAGGTCTGAACGAAGCAAATGCTTTGTGGGATCCTATTCAAAGCACAGGCTTGACATTGGACCTCTGAGTCAAATTCAAATCAACACAGACACCAAAGAGGTGGGGCTTTGGGTGTTAAGGAAATAAATCCCCAACTAAATTATAATAGTCATAGCAAATTTATTTTTGTGAGGAGTTCAAGATGTGCCCGTCACCAGTGTATCTAAACATCCCTGAGGGTCTGATGATCTTTCAGAGGGGGCTGTACATAAATGGAAAATGGAGGGGACTGATCCTTGCCTTCTGGCTTGGGGAGGAAGGATGAAAAGCAAAACTCTTTTCTGAGAGAACATTTAAGTCAGACATAGCCTATTTAAACCACAGGATGTATTTACTTTTGACTTTTTGAGCCCTGCTGAAATCCAGGTTTGCAGACAGGCTATGCCTTCACCGCAGACTGAATGAACAGACATTTAAACTCCGGTGTGCTCTGCAGCCAATCCCCATCTGCTGGTCTTCTATTCCAGGAAAAGACAGTAAGGAGCAGTGCTGCTGCATCAGGAGAGCTGTCTTTTGCACATACCTTGTGGGAGATAAAGAAAACATGGTACATGGCCAGATTCACAGCTAGGGATCACCAGGTGCAGTGGAAGGGACAACAATGTGGCCATAAATAGTCATCATGACTCCAAGGGATTCCCTAATGCTCTCACCATGCCGTTCATCCATCGAGCTGGCACATCTGACTTAAACATCAAACAACATGGGCAAGGATCTGAAGCATAAGCAATGCAAACCCTTGGCTTCCCTCTGGGGACCTCCTGGGAGGGCAGGGTCTGCAAGCTGGGATGGTTCAGAAAGCACTTTGGAGGGGTACTGTGCCTGATTTGGGATTGTAAGCCCTCTTTCCAGATCTGAATACTGGACACAGCAATATTTATACTATTTCCAAGTCCTCCCATGTCTGTAGAGGAAGCACTGGGACCTGATGAAGCAGGTTGTTTCTCCAAAAGCTGTGCAGGTGTTGGCTCAGGCTGAGCCACACACAAGATAGAGGTGAGCACTACAGTTCTTCTGCCTATGGTGGAAACAAGAAACGATGACAGTAGTCCTGGCAGCAAAAACCAGAGGGATGGAGAAGGATGAGTGAGGAAGAAGCAAAGAAAATACCAAAACATCTCTAAATCATGGCAATACTTACTTAGAAAGTTGCACTGCAGGGCTTGCTTTGCTGGCCACTGAGGTGACTGTGTTCAAGCATCACAAATATGTTATTCTGCTTTGCTGCAGGAGAAAAAATGGTCTAATAGGAGGTGGGAATGGGTGGAAATGGAAACTACAATCAACAGTAGCTTTTGCTAAGAGATAAGAAATGCCATTAGCAGCTCTTCTCCATGGCAGACTACTGGGTCATGGGTTCTCCTCCTCCTCCCTGAATATTCAGGAGAGCATTTCCTCCAGCCACCAGCCCTGCCAGGGACCTGCTTGGAAGCCCAGACCTGCAAATTCTCATGTCCACTGGAGACCTGTGCACTTGTGCTTGCGGTCTTTCTTTTAACCCATGTGCAAAAGTAGCACTGGTACAGGCCTATACACTGGAAAGCAGTATTTTGAGCTAGTAATTGTGAATAGAGAAATAATAGAAAAATCAGCCTGAAATCTCTGGGTTATGGAAGGTTTTGAAAAACTGTTTGTGGCTTTGGCTATATAGTATCTGGCACGAATTTCTGGTTACTGTAATAAGTCTTTAAATCTACTTTAAGTGCCCTTCCACTTCTTCCTTTCACAAGGCTTGTTTCAGCATCCAAATTACTATATGGGGATATATTAAGCAGTGGAGTCCAGATAAAAAAGCTTAGCTGGGATAAAGCTAAGGCCGTATCCACAAAGCCAGTGCATGCACAAGCAAAAGCAAGAGCAGGAAATGTAGGATGCACCTCAGGAATACAGCACATAAAAGCAAAATATACCCCATAACCCTCAGAGATTTGGAGTGAGGAAGTGGAGAAGTAAACAGCATCTATTTATTGGTCCTGTTCCAGCATGAGCAGTCCTGGGAGGGCAGGGATGGGCAGCAGTTTCCACCCTGGGTAGGAGATGCTGAAATGGGGCTTTGAAGCTCTACTGGACCATGGAGGGACTGCTTCCTGCAGAGCCCAGCCTGGTCCTGCTGGGTGTGGATGTGCAGGCATAGACCTCCTGCTCCATCTCGCTCTCCATCCCTCCATCTATGGGGAGGCAGTGTTTTGGTGCATGTTCCCCCAGCCCTGATGCCTGTAAAGGTCTCTGTGGGAGATAATGGTGAGCAGCCCTCAAAGAAAGCGTGAGCTAAATCTGACTCACAGTGATTGCTTGTAACGTGTTCCCCAGTCACCTGCTACCTTGTACTGAGTGCCAGATTAATATAATGAACCCCTGATCCTTCACTTAATAGCTACACTGTGGCTCAAAAGCTAGGGACTCCTACACCATGTAAATTTGCCTAGATTTGATACGCCTACTGGTGACCTCCAGCCCTTTTAAAAATGGTTTCATTCCTTGGAATAGAATGGATTTATTCTTTTTTAAAAATTTATTTCAGTGAGATAAATGGAACAGGAGTCAGGTCCCTAATGTGATGTTAAACTGCACTGAATTAGTCGAGGCAGAAAAATCTCAACTCAGGTAAAATGTCAGGTATTTAGGCTTTTTAAATGCTTATCTCTAGCTTTCCTTGCATGAGCTGCTTTGTTTCTTTGTTTGTTTTTTTTCACAGCAAATAAATTTTTCTCACTTTTCCAGATAATTAACCTTTCTGCTTCAAAGCCAAGGGTGAGGACGTGAGGGCTAATACTCCAGGGGAATCTCACCAGGTGAGACAGGTAAAATTAGAATAAAAGAAAACAGAAATGTTTGGGTTGGAAGAGACCTTAAAGTTCATCCTGTTCCACCCCCCACTGCCATTTGTAGGGACATCTAATTCGGAGTAATCAAATAAAAATAACGTGGCACCAGGAAAGACTGATAGTGCCAAAAGCAGGGAAGAAACTGTGGATAGTCTTACTTTGGTGTGCTTAAAGAGCAAGGATTTAAAGAAGTCAACTGCAGTATTTGCTGAGACATCAAATGCAAAAATCACCTTCCAATTACTCATCACCTTAGAAAACTCACATTTAATTGAAAACAATCTCCTTAACTAAACTCAAAGGCTTGTTTTCATCAAACTGTTCCATCTGGCCAAGGCTGTGTTCAGCAGCAGGGATGTCTCCCACATGGCCAGTGCTCCTAGGGCATGGTGATCAGCTTGGTGTCCATGTACCCTGCGCTCCCTGGTTCGTCCCACAGCCTGGGGATGGGCAGCCAGACAGGGTGCAAGGGGCAAACCCTGCTCTGTGGCAGTGACAGAGCTGATTTCCTTCTGTTTGGCTCCTGGTGAATCCAGCTGTTTGAGAGGGCGGGACACTCCTCACCTGCTGTGTGCCACGTCCCTCCAGCTCTCAGTCTTTGCTCTCAGGAGTGGCTGGGGGCTCACTGAGAGCTCTGGGGGGCTCTTTCAGTGACTGCAGAAGAAAGCAGGTGGTGGGTTAAATGAGGGAGAACAGATGGCTGAGGAGGGTGTTCCAACACCAGGCTGGAGAAATCATCTCTTCCCTGCACCTCCCTCATGCAAGCTGCACAAAGTACGTGGCAAACTCCTCACATACAGTTTTTTGGTGTATTCCTCATTTTTTTCTGTGCACAGTATGAGACAGTTATTTATTTTACTGTGATACATTGCCACCACACTTTATAGCATCTGAGTGCCTTCCACATGAAGAACCAAGCTGAAGTCCTTGGACATCAATGATAATTTGCTTTTTGCTCTCTTGTCTCTCCTGTCCCTTCTGCATGGATCTGCTGAACAGGTGTGTACAGGTGCACCTCAGGTGGGGAGAGAGGGGAGAGATGGGACATATCCACTGACTTGGCTGTGCTTCAGAAGGGATGTAAGGGAACAAGATCTGAATTAATACTTCAGATGTTCTGATGCCTGAGTGCTCACAGGCAGTGCCAAGTCTTTACGTACAAGCCACAAAGTCTGCTTGGTGCTGTGAACCATGGGACATTCAGAAAAATCTCAAACTGAGCACTCTTACTAATTGGGAAAGTAGCAATTTTGACCTTTATGTCCTAGTTTCTCATTTTTTCATCTTTCCAAAAGAGGTAATGTCAGTAGGTCTCTCAGGGAGTCATGCAGATGGGTTCCTCAATGCTGGCAACCTGCTCAGCTACTGCAAAGAGCAACTGGTCTGAATGAGTCATGAAAATTGAGATGTTGATGTAGTTGAAGACATCCTTAATGCTGCTGATTTACCTGTGCAGTACTTAGTATTCCAGTCCTATTTATAGTTTCAAAGACATAAACTGTTCTTAGCAGTCCACAAGAAGTAAGAGGGGAAAAAAAAAAAGATCATGTTCAGATTGCAGTTTCATGGCTTGATCCCAGGATGTTCATTGACTCAGTTAAAGTAGCTTGAAAGATTTTCTATATTTACTGTCAGTTACATCTCAAATCAGGCACGGCAGCCTGGCGGGCTGAAAGCTTCTGTAGAAAGAAGGTGGAGAATGGCCACGACGGTGAGATATTGAGTCAATTTGGCTACACACACTTCTTATTTGTGTTGCTGTAATACTTGGAAGCCCAGCTGCTATCCAGCATCCCAGTTTGGAGAGTTCTTGTTGATTCTCCTTCTCTGTTTCACATTTGCTTTGAGATAACAGGTAATTACATGGGAAATAGAAGTTGGGCTAGAGACCAGGACGTGCTTTGGTTCTCAAAGGCTACCAGAAAAAGGGAGGCATTTCTATGGATAAGAACATGCCAGACATCCCATCAGGAACATGTTTAATCAGTTAACAGTGATGACCCTCCCTAAAAACTGCCATTTGCCTTAGATAAGACATATCTCTCTGATAACCTCAGTATTTGCCTTATTCAAGATAATTCCCATAACAAGCACAATGAACTTGGTGCTATTTGTTTAAGCAAAATTATTTATGAAGGGAATGGCTGGTGCTGTGACTCTCACCTGTGTTCTCAGGTTGGTGGTGATGGTCACAGCCATGGCCAGCCTGGGACAGCAAGCACAGCTCAGGGCTCTTCCCATCCACTGCCCCTGGGAAGCTCACCCTGATGTTTGCACAACCCAGCTGGCCATGGGGAGAATGAGCAAAATTGCTGATACAATTTTAGTCAGTGTTTTCAATTTTCTTTTTCAGTTTTCAGCCAAGTCCTTCCTGGTTTCCAAGTGACTTAGTGGTTGTGGCCAGGAGAAGGTGACAGTCTGGGAAGAGCAGTGGGTGAGGATGTGGCTGAGTGCATTGTCTGAGGGACATGGAGATGGACTAGAGCTCACATGAATGGGAAGGGCAAAGTTGTGTCCCCAGCTAGGGATGATGTGCTTTTCTTACCTGGTAAAGCAGAATGTTGAATGTAAGAGATAATTCTATGTAAGCCAAGAAATGGAGAAAATACTATAGAAGGGAAATGGAAGAAAAAATCTCCTGAAAGCAAGGCAAGTTTTCACCATCAAGAAAATTTTTGAAGAAGAAACAGCAGAGATTTAAAGTTTTTCACTGTAGTTTTAATATACATATATAAATGTATGCATGGATGTGTGTGTTTGTCAATGTCAAATCCCCCTGCCCAAGCCTGGTATGCTGACCACTCAATTGAACCTGTGAGGAACATTATACAGACCTACAGACCCAGGAATGACAAGGATTTTACAATGGGCATATACACACACAGGACCCTGAAGCCTAATAAGGAAACTCTTTACCATTTGTTTAAAGACTACATAATTTATGTTTTTCATCATCTCACAGGGGAGAGAAGGTTGTTTACTTTGATTTGTTGATGCAGCAATTTTACACATACGGTATGGTATGTGGAGGCTATCTGGAAAAAAACACACTTTATTGATCATGGTGTAACCAATCCAAAAGCCATGGTATGTAAAGAAGAAGATTGTGTAAAGTATAGAAAGTGCACCTTTCTCACTCATATTTTACACCAGAATCCTTTATGTGATGTTTGTGATCAAAAGAACCTTGCATGATAGAAAAATTAAAAAGAAAGGTTTAAAATGCCCAATCTGAGTTATGCCTTGAGGGTAGAAGGAGAAAGAGGCACCCACAGAGTCACCACATGCTGCACAGCTCCCAGAAGCCATGGGTTGAGGTTCAAGGTCTTGGGTGCAGGTAGCTGTGGAACCAGAGGAACAGCAAGGTAACCCCACAGAAAATCTGCAGTGATAAATTGTTTGCTCTTAATATAAGCAGGTTCATAAACCAATCTGATCCCTGAAGCTTGATAGAGACCAGATACCAGAAAGCATATTTTCAGCTGCAGAGCTGGCAGAAAACATACCTGGGATCCTGACCCAGGTGTAGTGTTACATGGTGCTTCAGATGGGTTGGGTTACTCGCCATGTCCTCACCAGGTTACCCAGTGCTGTGCTGTTCAGTGAGGTTCTCAGAGCTAAAGCAAGCTTTGATTTTGTCATCACAGGCAGAGTTCTCTGTCTTGGGTCTGTCTGATGTTGCTGGGCGGGCAGTCTGTCTGATGGTGCTGCCAAGCAAAGCACCATCAGGCGTGGGACTGAGGATGGCCCATCACTGACACCAGCAGCACAGAGGTGGGGAACGTAGACAAGACCCTGGGATGGGACTCTCCCTGCAGCTGCCCTGGCCAGAAGGTCTCTTTGATGGCAGAGTGGGTGCAGCAGTGATGCTGACCCCAGCTCGGCCATGGGGACCATGCTGGAGCCCAGGTAGCCCCATGATTTCCTTCTGTGCAGGTCTCATCACCCCATTCTCCCCTAAGCCCCTGAAGTGGAAGCTGACAGCCCCTCCTCTCTCTCCTGTATCCTCACATCTCCTCTTGTTTTCATTCCCAGTACACAAGCACGCTGACGGTCATAAGTGGGGAGAGCAGACCTTCAATTCTTCAAACTTTTTACAAGAAAAGAGTGCACTTTGCCTAATATGGGCTGCTCCCTGGGCTCTTTGCTTACATCTATAGTTTTAAACAGAAGGAGTGGGTTTTGCTGGTGGCTTTTATCCCCTCCTTGTTCCCGTTTGTTTTACTGTAAGGAAAATGTAGCCACACAGCCTTACTTCTTTGTGCAAAGGGTTTGCATTCAGGCAAGAGATGAAAAGTAACAATTTAAGTTTGATAGCGTATTTTCATAGACCTGATAATCAAATGATAAGTGTACACTGAAAAAGCCAGATTCTGCCTTCAATTCCTGAGCCTGATCAAAGTAGTTGACTAACCAAACTAAAGATCTAATTCAAACCTCTAGATTTGTTTACACCAACTACTTTTTTTTATTCTGAATGGTTTTTACATAAATTTTTACTCTATTTTTTTATAATACTTGTCTTTTATGTTTACATCCTAATGCAGCTGGGAATTTATTGACAGTATCTCTTATCAGAACTTCTTGCATTGTGCCAAACATTTTCTGAAGCATTTTATAGAGACAGAAAAAAATAATTTCATCATGCAGAGACTCATCCTGTAGCTTAACGTTTTATTAGAGGTCATGAAATCAAAATATCAAGCTACAAAGCGGTAAATGGCTAGAGCAGACTAAGAAAATCCCCTCTTTATCTCTTCCTGTCCTTTTTGACAAAATGAAGTTTTTGCTGCAGTGAAGCATTTTGGCTTTCCTCAGGAAAACCTGGCTTCTTTTATGGAATAGAGAAACACTCTTTATAGTAAAATTTCCCGTTCCTTATAGCAAAATTGTCTCAGCAGAAATGTTTCGACTAAATTGACTAATAGCAGTGTGCCTTTGTTCCTAGCTATTACTAGAATATATTCCAGACAGAACTTGAAATTAAGTAGACAGCTATTAATACAACTCCTTTCAGCTTCTGAAATCTTATGTTCACTGAATTCTTATGCCCTCTGAATTTTCTTTGTTCATGCAATAATCCTTCCTTCCCCGTTCAGTACTTGCACTTGGTTTACCATCAATGTTCATTTTGCACTGAAGTTGCCAAATGTGGACCATATGAACATCAAGTGCTTTTCAGCATCTCATCTCTCTGTTCCCTTTGTTTGTCAAGGTACCCAGGTTGTCATTGTAAATACAAATATGACCTGCAGTTATGACAAACAGCAAAGGAGCATCAGGCAGCGTAAGGGTGGGGAGGCCATCCCCGTGTTGTCTCTTTTGGAGCCTTTGGAGGCCTCAAAGTGATGCCCACATGGATGAGGATTATGACCCTGGTATCAGCTTGGTACAGGGTGCTGTGACAACCTGCCACCCTGAGCTCATTACCTCTGGCTATGCAGAGTTTCAGTCAAAAAATTGCTTCCCACTCCTCCCTCCCAGCAACTCGTTCCATCCCCTTGGCCATGCTTCTGGAAGGGTACTGGGGTCTGGTGAGGACAATGTCAGAGATCAGAGATGGTTGTGGGGAAAATGTGGGGGGTTTCTCTCCTTCCTTGTGTTATTTTCCAGCTGGATCAGTTTCCTAGGCTGGCTCACAGACATGCTGTACGGGCAGGTATGTGTCAGGAGGGATTTTCCCCAGTGCTGGCGCAGGATGAGGTGCGGAGAGATGCAGGAATGTCAAGAACCAGCCACGCTGTTCAACGAGACCCCTCAACCCCACATCTTGGCCCAGGTGGCTGGAGCAGCCTCTGGTGAAATGGAACCCAAATGCCTCCAACAGGCTCTTGATTAAGCCATTGTGTTTGTGACTAATTTCTTAAATATCTGCTTTCCTTCTTATGTTCTCTCAAGAGCCTCCCACCCCTCAGTTGACTCACACATGAGCAGGTGCTGCTGGCAGGGGTGGCATGTGCTGGTCCCTCCATCCCTGCCCCATACCAAGCCCCAGCACTGCTCCTCTGGTATCCCCCAGCCCTGGGGATGGATTCTGCACAGACCTGTCCTGCTGCTGGTGGGGTCAGGGAAATTGCAATGTGAAGTAGCTCACAACATCCAAAGACCCATCTAGGTGGGGGAAAAAAGAAGCAATTTTGCTGTTTGCTTTCCTTCTCAATGAGGTGTGCAGTGCACAAGGTGGGTTCTGGCACAAGAAATCAAAGCATTTTCCATCCAGAAACTGTCTCATAATGTCTGTGATGCATAACTGTTTCAGAAATCAGTTTTCAGTGCTGAGTCCTGCACAGACCAGGCAATGGCATTGTGGCTGGGTGATCAGGGCAGGCTTGTGAACAAGCTGGTCAGCTGCACAGTGGGAATGAGAACTGTGTTTAACTGCAGCTGTTACACCGCTGACAAATGAACCTGCACTCCTCTCTGAGTCAGTCTTTCTTAAGGGAATGACAGGAGGGGCCAAACTCACACAATGCTGTAACAATATAATCACTGGAGCACTTGTTAAAAAATTGTAGCTCAAGCATTGCCTGAGAGTAAAATAATCCAGCAGCCTCAGTCCTGTGGGTAGAGATCACCATGCCTCTAGTCAAGGCTTGGACACCAGAGCTGGGCTCATTTATGGGAAGGTCAAGCAGAAAGGAAGCCAAGGTAAGGAGATGCATTTCCTTGAGTTAGGCATGGGTGAGAGGATTTTCACTGCTTGACTGCTACTGGATGCCTCCTCTGTCTTCTGGCAAAACCTCGCTGTGATTCAAGGCATGATCTGGGCAGCTATGGCTGTGCCGGAGGAGAGAAGGCCAAAACCCTTTTTTCCATTGAGGTTCCCTTCGTGGCCCATAGGTCACATCCTGGTGCAGCAGCCCCATCCATCTGGAGAAGGCAAAGAACTGTGCAAGCAGTGAACACTGATGAAGCAGCTTCAGAATCACTCTGTATGGATCTGGGTTTGGTCCTCAGGGACCAAAATTGCATAACCCACTTATTTTGGGAGCTATAGATCCCCCTTTGCTCATGCAAGCCATTTGCCAGCCATGCTCAGCTCTCTGCACTGCAGGATATTGAGGAGGGCCAAGACTACCAGCCAGCCAGGCAGCAGCATGAAATGTCACCACACAGCTCTGCAGTGAGGAGACAAAGGGCAGCAGACATCTGTCTCCAAAAACCTCACAAAACATTATTAAGCTGTGGTGGCAAGAAAAACATCACTGTGAAAGACGTTCCTACGCAGAGCTGGGGCAGGGCTGATGTCTGCGCCGGGACTGTGCTGAGCCAGCTGGTGGATCTATACAATTGCCAGACCCCTTCCTTCCTCGTCCTTAGCTTGGGAGAGCAGATGCAGCACCACTGAGCTCATTCCTGCTTTTTCTTCCATATTAGGTAGACCCCTAGGTGTCGTGCCCTTCGCAGAGCTCACATCATCTCCAGACAGCAGCAGATGGCACTCGACGGCTTGTGTGGTGTCCGCAACTCCTTACGCCTGTTTCACCCTTCTGCAGACTCCAATTCCCTCCTGCAGCATCATGCCCCATCACATCATCTCTTGGCAGTGCTGTCACTTAAGAATGCCCTTTCTCCTATTTCGGGATATCCAGGTGCCACCGGTGTCTGTGAGCTCCTAATCAGCGGGTTCCACTCACATCAAACTTCTGGTGCTGCGGAGACAGCACTGCATTCCCAAAGAGGTGGCAAAGATGTCTCTGCCTTTGCCAGTGGCCTCCTGAGGCGTGTATGAAACCTGGGGCCTTGTACCAAACTTGAGCCCTTGTATCAAACGTGAGCCCTTGTGTCAAATGTGAGCCCTTGTATATCAAACTTGAGGCCTTTCATCAACCTGAGGCCTTGCATCAAAGGCCCAAGAGGGCCCTCACAGGCACCAGCACCAAGGGAATGGATCCCATCTCATCGCAGGGGATGTCAAGGAGCAAAGCATCCCTGGCTCACATAATTCAGTTTTATGTTTGACAAGGGTTCATGGGAGCTTCGTCCTGTTTTGAAAGGAAAGCCCTGGGTGCCCAATCTGGAGCAGTGGGTCTGCATTTCGTGGGTGTCAGGGCTGTGGTTGCTCTGGGCCATTGTGAGGGGTTGGGCTGGGGAGGGACAAAGAGCATGGCTGGCCTGCCTGTGATGTCCCTTACACCAGTGCCATCTCAAAGGATATCAAAAGGAGAGGCAGCTCTTAACAGCAGCAGCAGGCAATGCTGCCCCAGACCAGCCTGGGCAAATGTTCAGTGCACACACAGGTCAGAGGCTTCTCTGGATGAGAGCTGCCACACAAACTCTGGCTTCCAAGAGTGCTCCCTCTCTTGCACCCACTGCTCAATGCCTCACACGAAATCTTTGGGCACAGCACAGGATGGCTCCTGCTGCTCCTGCTGCTCCTGCTGCTGCTGCTGTGTCTGTGCCTGAGGCAGTGGCTGAGCCTTGGTGCCTACCCACTGCCTGGCTCCCTCTCTTTCCTTCCCCCACTTCCCTGAGGCTCTTATACCCACTTCCCCTCCTCCTATATCCCTCAGAGCTCCCCTCATCCTGTAGGCAATGGTGGTCATCATCTTCCTGGTCTGGCTTGTACACAGCCTTATCCAGAGCCCACAGAACATGGTCACAGACATGTCTGTGCATGGGACTGTGTGCCAAATGCCAGGAACAGCAGAGGATTCGGCTGCTGCAGGACCTGGAACAGGCGACCTGGGGGCAGAGTGGCAGCTTCTGGGGAGTCGTGCTCTGGGCTGCCTTGCAGCAATGGCCACTCTGGTCCTGCTCTTGGTTCTGTGCTTTCTCCTCCAGAAAAGGAGCCGTGAGCCAGAGAACAATGGCCAGGAGAAGTACTGGCAGCAATGTGGATGAGACTGCAAACAATAAAGGAAAACAATGCTGTGGCAAAGAAAGTTCTGGAGATGAGTCCAACGCACAGAGTTGATCTTGTAGGGTCTCTCACCTGATGAGGGACTCAGTATATATTAGTAATTCAAGTAGATAGGGCACTTATCCCCCACCAACTGGCAAGTAGTTACTCTGTAGTTAGTGGAGATACAGTCGGAAGAGTTAGAGCATTTATCCCTGCTTTCTTGTTTTCTCGATAAAACATAGTGTTCCAGAATCTAGATTGTTCAAGTTCTTATTGTAGACCACCAGCCCTATTGTGCTGAATTGGTTCTAATCAAAAATTCTATTTGCACCCTGGCCTCACCTCACATGATGAGCTGGAATTAATGAGGGCTTAATTTCGGCTGAATTTCTCTACCTTTATTGCATCACTTGCCTTATAGCCCTGCCAGGGGTCTGGTGCCACCTAATTGGGCATGCTGGATACAGAGATTGGGCTGCTGTATCAGCAGTGGGATTTGCTGCTGCACCTTTCCTCCAGATGCAGAAGCAGACTATTGATTCAGAGTTGATTTAGCTGAGGAGCCTGTGGAAGGTAACTTCAGTGTGGACAATGTGCAAGGAGAAATAACTTGAAATTTTTTCCGGTATTTTTTGCTTTCGCTTCCCATCACACAGCAGTCTTTGCCGCCAAGGGGTGAAGGTGTGCACTTAGCTGATAAAAATAAACAGCGTTCTCAGCTGCATTCCTGGATTTAATATTTGCAGATCTGATATTTACTTGTGCTGCTCCGGCAAGCATTAGTACGCTCAAATACTAAATATTTACATAGTGTGTGCCACGTGTAGACAGGGAGGAGGGAAAGTATCATCACTCCCTCTTACAGGGGAGTTAAGTGACTTTTCCACGATTGATCTGGACCCTAACAGGACCTGAAATCCATCAGAGCTCTTGGGGCACAGGGTTGCTCTCTTTCCCTGGGACTTTGGGAGCCATGCTTTTAGGAAAGGGATAAGGGAGCAATAGGGAATTTGGCACAGACAATTGGATAAAGCTTTGGGTGCCCCATTGAAAAATCAGACCCTTGTGTGCACTGTGATAGCATCAGTGAGACCAGGCGGCTGTACCTCATGCACAGCTTAATTTCACACAGGAGACCATGCCAGGGACTTTAAAGTAGCAGCTGCCCCCTAATTCCAAAAATCATCCAGACTTCTGAGAAAACTCATCTCTTCCAGCCTGCGCAGCAAACAAATTGTTGCTCTTTCTGTTGACAACAAGCCATAAATTATCCCGTTATAAAAGGGAACAGCAGCCAGAGGAGCTTTGCTCCAACAAGCTAGCAGGCATTTTGTTTTAGCAGGGAAGGGCAAAACCCTTGTGTTTAAAGGAGATGTGTCCCAGTTTACCCAAGGTGCCCAGGAGCCTGCTGGCTTCTATAGGTTCCTCCTGTAAAGGTCACATAGATGGCTTGGGAATAATGCATTCCCCTTGCTCATGTCAGGCGGATGGAGCTGAAAGTCTCTCAGGACTGGTTGTCTCCTGCATGTTTATTTTATTCAGTGGTATCATGTCAGTGTGTCTGCCTAAATATAGCTTCTGTGAAGAGCATTTCTAAGTTTCCTGTTACAGTTTCACTCGCACTTACCTTACAGTAAATGGAGGAAAATCAATGTAATCTCAATTACACACTGCCTCTAAATGTGCCTTGCTGGAAATTCTGCCCAGATTGATTCTCCTCGCATGGAAACCGCCCATCGTCTCTTCCTTTCTCCCTCTCTATCCCTACTTTTTGTTGTAATAAACCACAACTTCATAATTTAAAACACCCTCACTCTCCTTTCTCTGATGTGACATGCAGATAAGGCTTTCACAGGAACCGACAGTGCAGAAACCATGGAGTCCCTAGACAGAGTTGCAACTGTGAAGTTGGGATTAATTGACTCTGTGGCATTAGGACATGACAGTTTCAGCAGCTTCAACAGAGTAAACTGAGCAGAAGGGTCAAATTCAAGGTAATCTCTGAACAGCAAACATAAGCGTAGAGATCCCTTCTTTTGTCTTTTGCAGACAATCTTACAAGTAGCAAGAAAATGATTGACTTAAAAATTTATTCTCTTTGCTGTGGTGTTTAAATATATCTCATTCACCCGTCCCTGCTGCCTTCCAGTAACATGTATCCACAGATACACAGAAAAACTACTATGATCAAACCCCTGCAGTGTCAGTGTCAGGTGGTCACCAGTAAACAATCACAGCTATAAAATGATCCAACAGATGTTATGCTAGAGATAAGTAGTCCAAAATAGAAAGTCTAAAAATACACCTCCAGGGCCAAATTGCACCCTCTTTTTTACGCTGTCTGCCATTTTTGGCCCACAATTGGCACTTTGATTCCAAAGGGAGGTAGTCCCACAGCCACCAGCACACTCTGGGATGGGAAAGGATGGGGGGGATGTTGTCATGTGGGGCCCTGACTGCAGTGACCACCCACAGACTAGTCATTATACTAAAGAAGTTTATTTGATGTTATTATTATTATTATTATTATTATTATTATTATTATTATTATTATTATTATTATTATTATTATTATTATTATTATTATTTACCCCTCAAATATCCCCGTAATCCAACACCAGGGGCTTTGCTGATGCAAACAGGCTCTCAGACATTATGCACACTGATTCATATTTTTAAAACTCAGACCTGAGGTACGATTTAATACCCAGCAGGGTTGTGTAGGTATTTTCAAAAAGCAAAGTACCAAAGCCTCAGCTGCTGCAGGAAAGTGGAGTGGGGTTATGGCAGAGAGAGATCAAGTCACAATAGGGGATGACACCACTGTGCTGCCCAACCCAAGATGGGGTTGGGTGATGAGGCTGTGTGTCCTGCACTCCCATCATGGGTCCCCAGTTCCTCAGTTCAGCAGGCATGTTTCATCAGCAGATTTTGGTTTTATCTTGCTTTCACATCCCCAGACTGAGCCAAAAGGAGAGCATAGATCCCTCAGGGGCTGAGCAGCTGCTTTGCATTACAATGTCTATTAAAGCCTGGAGATAAATGCAGGGTTATTCTCTACTCTTTTGAAAGGAGAGACTTAGAAGATGTATCAGCAACATCCTCTCTGCAGAGAAGGGTGTTCTGGCCGGGGAGATCCCAAAGAGAGACCCCACAGACCTGTCACCATCAGGGCTTAGAGAGCTTGTTCCTACAAGTGAGCAGCAGATGACACCAGTCATTTTGGCCTATCTGGGTACTATCTCAGGCTCTGATCCTATCAGACCTTGTGAGCCAAACAAGACAAGGCCACAGCAGCAGCTGGCTGGGCGATTTCCAGGAAAAAGAAGCAAGCAAGCAGCCTTTTCAAATCTGACCCTCTTCTCAGTTCAGGGCCCCTGCAAGGAGACTGGGACATGAGGCAGGATGGGGCATTAAAGCCTCAAATGTGTGGTCAGTTCAAAGGCCCCATTCCCAGACCAGTTCTGTGTCATGGCCTGGGCAGGAGGTTGCATTTCCCAGCTCTCATTTTGATAGAGTTTCTTTGGCTCTTTAAACATTATCTGTTTAGCCACCATTGAATGGAGGAGGATGGGCACAACAGAATCCCTGGGCAGAAATGGAACTTGCCCAGCCAGAAAGGTGGTATGGGATCAGAGGAAGGTTGAAAAGTAGAAAAGCTGCTGGGAGAGTGTATTATGTTCCACTCTCAGCCCTGAAGGCAAGTGACTAGCTGCTTATATAAGAAACAGCCACAGCTGGAGAAGCCCTGGCAGCTTCCATCCGTGCCAGCCTTTGGGGCAGGAGGGATGATCCAGAGCACACACACAGCTAGCACAGGGGGTATCCCAGTGCCCAGGTCTGCCTGCCCCTCCACTCTGGCAGGACTGGAGTTCTATCGGCCTGCCCCACCAGGCACATTTCTCTTGCCAGTGTGGCACAGCCATCAGTCATGCATCCATTCTGGCAGCTACCCTGAGAATGCAAATGGGATGGGTTGAAGGGAGCTCTTCATGCTCATCCTTACAGACCAGGAATCTGTTTGCTGCCTTTCCTGGCTACACTGGGATGGTCAGAGACAAGCCCTTCTTGCTTGCCCTATCTGTTTGCACTGCTGGGTGAGCTGCCCTGCAGTCTGCCCTATGAACTGCCCTGCAAAGTGCCCTGCAAACTGTCCTGCAATTTGCCCTGCAAACTCTCCTATATACTGCCAGACCAATGGCAGGGCGAGCTGCTGGCCCACATGCCATGCCTGTTTGCCCAACAGTCCATTTCCTGCCCGTTTGCCCATGCCATTTGCCCATTTCTTTGCCTGATTTTTGCCTGTTTTTTGCCCGTTTGCTCCTTCTCCACTCCCCGGGGCCATTTGAACCTCCCTTGGGTTCTGCCAGCACTGTCCCCTCCTTGCCTGGTTCACTGCTGGTCCTGCAGGGGCCAAGGGCTGTCCCCAGGCTGGGGAACCCCCAGTGCAGCTCAGCCTAACCCTCACCCCCATACTTAGCTCAGCCACCAACTGAGATTGTCACTGTTGTTCCTCCCTCTCTGTGGTGGTGCAAAGACCACTCCCCCATCCTCAGCAAGATGGGGATGAGACAGGAGGAGATGAAGGCCAGAGGTTTAGCAGCCTTCTGCAGGCATTGCTCCAGAAAGTGCTGATTTCTTATTTCACAGCTTGAAATAAATTTGATGTCACCTCAGCATCTCCCCCTTCCCCACTGCCCTTCCCTGGTGATGAATTTGCTTGTGCCATCTCAGATTCAATGACTGAACCATGGGACACCACCTCCCTGTGGCACTTACAGGAGCTACTAAAGACATGGAGGTGGCTTTGTAATGGAAACCAAATGAGATGTCTTCTAAAACATGTTTTCTGGAAGGGTCCTAGCTCAGTTCCAGGACAGGAAATGGCCCTTTTGTTCTGCCTGGCACAGCTTTACATGAGCTCTCCCTGCCCAAAGGACAGTGGGCTTTGGCTGCCTGCATCCCTCATCCATCTGGGCACATAGCATTAGCTAGATGCTCATATTTCTTGGTGAAAGAAAATAATAAAACCAGAGCAAGTGTTAAGGGATGCCCAGTCTGTGTTTATTTTCTCCTGACGTGCTCACACATCTCCAGTTTTTCACAGATTATTTCTTACTCCCTGTGTTGAGGCTTTTTTCCATTTCACAGAGACTTGAAGCTGAACTCATTTACACTAGAAAGAATGTTTCTTGCTTCAGCTTCCCGACATGGGTTAAAATCAATAACATTAAAGTTTATTTTAAACACTTTAGTTTAGCAAAGCAATTTTCTCAGCATTCCAGCCTGCTGTCAGTTTTTTTCACTGCTATTTGCAATGCATTAGGTGTAGTAAAGGAGTGTTTCACAATCCCATCTGCTTTCAAAGACCTTTCTAACAAACCCTGCAATGAGGATATAATTCATGTGATGACCTTGGTCAGAAACAAACACAGGCCCCAAGGTGCAGCATGTGCAAGGGGGTTGCTACACTCACAGGTTTTGTTATAAAAGAGGTTTCATGTGTCACTGTCTTGCCAAAGCTGGCTGGCCTTGTGTATATCCAGCAGCATCACTGCTGCTGGCCAGGGAGCTATTCCTTTGGCTCATTTGGAAGTCCTGAAATACATTTTATAGTTTTAAATAGGCCCCCTATCCTGGGAAATGCCCATGAGCTGCTGTTTGTAAACACATGACACCCTTACCTCATCAGCAGACTAAACACATGTGCCTTATTGTCCAACAGCAGAACTTAAAAGGGATGATCAGACATTTTTGTGAGTGAGAAAGGGTTGGAGGAAGCAAGGTGGGTGAATAAATTTGCCACAGGTGACACAGCTCTGCAGGTAGGTGCCCCAAGGAGAGGGCAGTTGTGCTTTCTGTGCTGCAGACCTGTCCAACTCCCCACACCAGGCTTTAAGCAGCTGATCTGAAGCCTCTGCAGACTCAGCTGCTGTCATGGAGCATGGAGCCATACATGGACCAGGCTTTGACATTTCCCCCCACTTCTGAAAACCAGGTCACCTCTCAGGTGCTGGCAGTGGCATTAAAAGTCTAATTTTAGGCTCCTGGCTGCAGCAAGCATCCCTGTAAATGCTCAGCTTCTCTGCCAAGCTTCTGTAGGCTGGAGTGGAAATTTGCATCAGGGAGGCTTTACTGTCTGCACTCTGAATGGAAATAAGAAAAAAGACTCAGGAAGATCATCTGGACAGAGTTACCTCTAAGAGGGCAGTGCAAGCAATAGAGAAAGAATTAATTATTTTGTTTTCCAGCACTGTTTTAGGGCCCAGCTTGTGACTTTTCCCATCTTTCTACCCTCTCCATACGAGCTGCTGGCAGCTGCAGGCTGCCACCATACTGACTGTCCCTTGGAGCCCCTGGAATGGTCCACACTCAGCACCAGTGAGGTGTAGAAACAAAACTGGACCTGAAGGTAGCTGTGAGCAGCTTGAGATGCTGTTGGCTCTGTTTCCCTCTCACATCTGCTGCACACGGGAAAGGAGATGGGGACTGCAGAAAACTGGCATTTTGTGGGAAGGAGGTGGAGCAGGGAGAGATGGTGCAGGCTTCAAGGAAGGAGGGGACTGGATACTTGCCACTCTCTCCCCATGGTTCCACATACATAACTGATACTCTGGGATGACCTCTGGGTTATCTGGGGATGTAGATGAGCTAAGAACTTGTTTGAAAGGACAGTTCTTTTACAGTGCTGTGAGTTATCTGAGAGGCAGGCTATGTGCATGAAAACACAATACTTGGAGCTCCTCAATTCAAAGCATTGTGATGTGATAGTGAGATACATATTATAGGGCCTTAAATCATGTCTACAGCACTGATTACGAATTCACAGAGTCCTGTCTCAGCATGCACCAGGATCAGAGTCAGACCTGGAAAAGATTCTTTGGGGATGGACTATTCAAGTGCTCCAAATTCCTGCTCAGCCTCTGGGAGAGGACCCTGATTCAGTGCTACCTTTATTTCCCCAGCCTTTCATCTTGGAGAAAGCCTGCATCACTTGCAGAGAAGGTCCTGCAGATATTTGGGGCACACCAGTTACATCCAGCCACTGCCACTTTCCTAACAGGAGTACAGACACAGGCCAGCTGGCAGAAAGTCAAATCCTGGCCCTACAAAAACTTGTGGATTTTTTGGCATAGGCCAAGGTTTTGCCAGGCACATTCCTGCTCAACTTCATACCTTTTATCCTTGTTCATTAGAACTTAAAATCCAGCTGAACAGACCACCCAGGCACTGGTCAGAGAAATGCATTTCCCAGTGTCTGGAGGAACAAGGAGGTTTGCAACGTCCCTTTGTCCCGGGTCTCTTGTGCCATTTACCAGGCAGAATCTGCTGTATTGTTAACTACAGCACTAACTGCCCTCCAGCTGCTTATTCTACATCTTACAGGATCTGGACCACTCCTGCATTTACTCTCACTCAGGGTCTTGTGCCTTTCCAGGGATTCTGGAGGATGAACCTGCAACTGACCCACCTGGTGTGAATGGGTGGGTGGGCTGGTTTTCAGGGGATTTTCTTTTTTTTTTTTTAATATTATATTTATATTTAAATGGCAATATAAAACTTTACCCATAAGTTCTGGTCCAATGTATCATATCCAAGGGTGAAACCTCTGAGGCAAACACGCTGACTGAGGATCCAGAGACAGCAGGTAAGAAGGTGCTGTAAGCACATGGAGAGAAGTTAAACATCCCTTCTGACCCCTCTTCTGTGTAAGTCAATACAGACCCTACACTGGGATTGCTTTCAGCAGCTGTGTTTTCCAGGCTATATTTCTAAAGGAGAGAAAAACACTCAAATCTGTGACTTAAGGGCAAAAAGTCTTCACCGCCTCAAGCCTCTCTGAAAAAACTCCTAATGGTGTGATGCCCAGTGCTGGTAATGATGCTCTTTTTAAATGAGTCTTACTTAAAGAAGCCCCGGTTGGTGTCCTGAAGATGGCTTCAGATAGGGGGGCTAATTACTTTGCAATCCCCAGCTGCGAATATCAAACACTGGAAAAGCTTCTTGTTTTACCCTACTCCGCAACTCTACAGAGGAAATAATGGCCCTGCCCTGCTGGGGTAGCCTCAAGCCAGGGCTGCTGATAAGCAGCAGCAGCAGTAGGCTGGCAGACAACATCTTGAGGAGCCTCAGGGCAGGACTGCACTGGGAGCAGCCACTGACAGATGCTGGAGATGTTTTCCTGACTGGAAGAAGGTCTTGCAAGGAGTTCAGAGACAGGTATGGCTCTGGAGGGAGTGGTTTCTCTTCATGTTTCTATCCCCATGTCCTTTTTCTGGTAGGGTCTGTGGTCAGAAGTCCTGGAAACACTGTAAGTGCTCATTTTACTCAAGAGCAGATCTGGATTTTGGTGTTGACAGTTCTTAGTAAGCCATTGAACCCGGAGCTGTGCCAAAGCAATGAAAGCAAAGAAAAGTCATTCTATCTTTCTGTGTAGGGTAAGTCAACAGAGACGCTTCTCTGGAAACAAGAGAGCTGTATTTATTTGCATCCAACCTGGTTTGGCCCCGATTTGGCAAATAAAACCATGTAATTACCATCAGCGAGCAGCTGAAAATTCCCCTCTGCTTTCAGAGACCTTTTGAAGTGGGGATGCCTCATATTTCCTAGAAAATTGATGAAACCTGAAGGGATTAAACCACAGTTCTCTGTCTTTACAGAGTGGGACACCTGGACTTCTTTGGGAGGTGGCAGAAAAAGTTTATGTATAGTTTGAGGTGATCAGAAGTGTGACCATGGTTGGTAAGGCCACACCTCTGCTGCAGTCAAAGATGTGGGGACAAGGCTGCACCAGGGTCAGGCTCCTCAGGCTGATGCCACTGAACCTGTGGCCGTGTCTGTGTTGGGCTGGGGGGTTCACCAGCCCCATGGTTGCCCCAGCCTGGGCACCTCCAGCTTGCAGGAGCCACCCTGGCATATTCTTCAGTATAAGAGTGGTGAGGCATTGGCACAGGTCGCCAAGAAAATCTCTGGATTCCCCATTCCTAGAAGTGCTCAAGGCCAGGTGGGACAGGGCTGGGAGCAGCCTGAGCTAGTGGAAGGTGTCCCTGTCCATGGCAGGGAGGTTGGAACTGGTTGATCATGAAGGTCCCTTCCAGTACAAACCATTTCAGGATTCTGTGATAATATAAGAATGGAAGAAAGAGTTTTGTACTGGATGCTTTCAGAGTTATGATCCTTTCTGGGCCCCCAGAGGTGAGGGGTGCTCTGTTTTTGCTTGGCACAAGTCCATCTCCTCCTGGCTACTGCAGAGTGATGATGACAGAGCTGTGTTCCTCTAAGAATTTTCCTCCTATCGCACTTGTGCAGACCTGACCCCTTGGGATTCTATGTCTTCTTCTGTAATGGTTTTCATCAGTGCTGAAAAGCAGCTTTTCAATGAATTCAGTGCAAAAACATCCCCTTAGATGGGTACCAACACACAACTCACTGGGGAAAACACCTTTCTGAGAAAGAACCTTGGTTTAACTGTGTGGCAGAAAAGCTTCCACTGATGGCTGTGAGCAAAATTAAGGGCTTTTGGCTCATGCATCTATAATTAGACTGAGCAGAAGGCAAAATATTCCGTTATGACAACTTCAGAGTTGAAAGAAATAGGTCTGAGCAGATGTTGATTTGCAGGATAAACAAATTAATTCAATTCAATTTAGCCCCCTCTACTGTTACAGTCCTTTGTTCCTCGATTTGAAGTGTCAAATACAGGGCTCGTGCTGTATGCGTGACAAAAAACACATGCCAGGACAGGCACATAAATCTGCAAATAGAAAATATATCCAGTATCCTTGGGGTCTGCTGTATTTCTATATCATCCCTTAACCTTCAGGACCTTGGCTGTTACCCAGGGCTGGTGTTCCACAAACACAGTCTTGATTTACAAAGCCTTTGCAGCTTGCCAGTGGAAGAATTGCTTTTGATGCAGGGATCTCTAAGGTTACAGGGCTGAGTTAGGTTGGTCATTAGGTTGGAGATTGAGCCTTCCAGTCTCAAATTTTCTGGTGAAAAAAAATGTCCCTTGTAAAAGGCTCTTTCGTGGCTTGAAGATGGGAGGGAGTCAAATGGATGCAAGCATGGGGTTGGCGCCGAGTCCATCCCTGCACATCCATCTGTTCTCACCTGGGATGGCACAACCCTTTGGAATGGGACCTTCCTTGAAGCTCTGGAAAAGCCCAAGCCCATAAAGGATATCAATGCAAATCACTTGAGAATAAGCTTGTTTGGAGACAAACAAGGAAACAAACAAACGAGGGATCCCTCCTGGAGTTGGATGCTCTTTCTGAGAAGCTGAGCTGGGGTTTAAAGGGCTTTAGCTCCTTCAGAGGTCTTGGAGAGGTCTGTGGCCTCTCTAACTTCCAAGTTTAGACTGAGACATAATTCTGCCCTTTTAATAACTGAAGGCATTGAGTCTTCTTAGTCCAAAGGAGCAGATAAGCAGCTTTCTGAGTACACAAACTAAGGCTGGTTTTATAGCTTTCATAGCATTAGTGCAATACTCTTGCTGTGCTTAATAATGTGGTTTGTATCCTAAGAGGGATATCAGTGTACACACAGGCTTAGAACAATTGTCTGATATTTTTATGGTTTGGCATTCACTTGTCAGACATTTTAGAAGAATTTATTTGATCCAGAATACCCCTGATCTGTACACAAATGCTGGTGGGAGGGCTGAACACTGCATCAGTTTATTGTTGTTGAGCTGCTCTGTATTGGATGCTGCTGCATGGGATCTGACATCTCCAGGTGCCACAAAGGGGCAGGCACCTTTCCTTGTACCTCAGAATGACCCAGCTGGCCCAAAACTGGTTAAAGGGAAGGGAACAGTTCCTGACCTGCCCAGATGGCTCCTGTTAACTCCCCTGTCTACCCCTATGGCTCAGTCTGGATTTCATGGCAGTGTGTGCTGTTTGCTGGCAAAACAAGAGGGGCTGTGAAATGACCCAAGCTGCCTTTGGTGTCTGTCCTGCAGACAAGAGCTTTGCTTTTGTTTTGAGCTACAAATAGGATGGGTATCTGCAGCTGGAGCAGCAGGGCACGTCACAAGGCATCAGACTACTGCTGCAACAGCCTCATGGGCTTCTCCCAGGAACTGAAGGCTTCCTCACACCTTGGAAGTCTTAACTGGAGATGGGTCCTGCGCCCCCTGAAACATTTACAATGGTCCTGCCTATCTCCAGACTCCCCTGTCCCAGGGGCTTAGCAGTCTCTACTTTTCTTGAAGAGACAATCCTAACTCTTATTTCGCACAATAAATCTAAATACAGTACCTGAGGAAAAACAAGTTCCTCTTTTTTGTATCAAGTGTAAAAGCTCTGTGTAAATTCTGCAGTTCTCTATGCACGTTCTGGATGTGCTTTATGAAGCCAATGAGGCAAAAGCAGCTCTGGGAGCACCAGGCCTGCAATGCCAAACCAACACTCTCAGCTCTGACCCTCTCCCATCTTGTCCAGAAACTAGACCTTACAGAAGAACTTGTTTTGTAAGCAAACAACTTCACTCCAGAAAAATGAGTAATTTTGTTAAATGTTAGCTTAGTTGCATATTATGTACCACTCTCCCCTCTCTCCTTGCCAGGTAGCCCAGGGTGGGTGCTCAGGTACAGGTGACAGAAGAAACACTGGGAGAAATTCATCACCCTGCCAGAGGCAAAGCTCATGGTCCAGCTCTGTGGGATGTTTGTATTGCAGTTCCGTGGGCTTGCCCTCCCCAGCAGCATTGTTAAACTCATCCTGGAGCAACTACCCCATCCAAGAGGTGGAGGTGCTGTGATGAGCAGTAGCCAGAGCCCCTGCACTTTCAGGCAGGTTGCATAAGCCTTGTTTCCCTGGAAAAGCAGCTAAAAATAGCCAGGGGGGATGTGCCACGGGCTGCAGGCTCCCGCTGCCAGGTTTGTTTTATATTGCAGCAGCTCTGGGACTCAGTCCCAAGCCACGCACCGTGCCTGGAACCAAGGCTGGGGATGGGGGGGGCCGGGGCTTGGCTGCCAGGAGCCAGCACCACAGCTGGGCTGGGAGCACAGGAGCTGCCCTGTGCTCTGCCCAGCTCCTGGGGGACCCCCATTCCCTGACCCACAGCAAGAGCTGCTCGGGAGGATCATTAACGAGGAGGATGGAGTCTCAGTGTCTTTATCCCTTGTAAGAGGGTTTGCACTATGAGGTGATACCTTACTCCAGAGCAGCCTGGTCAAGTGGAAATCAACACTAGCTAAGTAAATGCTGATCCTCCTGCTTAGAGACTTGAATTAAAAAGCTTTGCCAATCAGCCTTGATTGATAGAAAAAGGACAGGGCATTAGGATCAGTCATGAGGCTTTAGAAGGCAAGGCCTGCACTGCAATCTTTTTGTTCCCCATTTGTCAACCAGGAGCAGACATGTATCATTAACAGCAGAATACTGCTTTTGCCAGTGAGAAAAAACGAATGTACATATTAGAGTCGACCTAGGAGCTAAATCCTGTGCTAGAGAGAGCTGTGCTCTGCTGTGATCAATAAGCCCGTTAGCCTTCGCTCAGTGCCTTGGCTCCCAGAGAGCCCCTGCAATCAGATCTGATTATGGTGATGTATTGGTGTGATTTTGACTGTGCTCGTCTGAGAGGCTGGGATCAGGTTGTGTGGCAGAGCAATAAAACAAAGAAAAAATAGTAGTAAAAAAAATTACCCTGAACAAAGACATTAGAGGTACAATAAAGCTATTTAGAAAAATGAAGCTGGCAGCATGACTGGGAAGATGCAGCAGGTGAGAACATTGGGTACAAAGCAAGTACCTGACTTGGCCAGGTCCTGCTCCAGCTCTGGGCAGCCCAAACACTGCTCAGCATGATGATGCTGCTGCAGATGGGACGGTCTCCACCATTATAAAATCAGATGGTCGGAGATGCAAAGGGTTGTGGCTGCTTTGGAAGCCAGCCTGCACCAGCCTTACCCTGCTCCTTTTTTTCCCTGGCACCCTGCTGCAAAACCCTCTCCCTGCTGTTTACAGATTCTGCATAAATATCAGATAAAAGGTTCACTCCAGCAATTGGGGTTTTCTGAAGTACTTCCATGACTAAGCACAAACCTTTAATGCGATCTTGGCTGCTTTGCCCTGATGCTGGCTCCCCAGCTACCCTGACCATGATAGGAGGAGATGGAACAGATCCTAATGCCAGTCCCAAAGACCAAGGAGATTTGTTGTGGATGTGGAAGGTCCCAGCTCTGTGGGGCATTCAGGGCTCCCCTGCTGCTGACACCCTGCTAACCTGCCACAGTGGGAGCAACCAGGCTGCAAACCTGCCCTGGGGCTCCCACATGATTGATAGCAGGAGAGCAGTGGGGCTGGCAAGTGGATGAGCAGCTGATGGATTGCTGTAACTCAAGCCTTCACATCCCTGCTGCAGAGCCAGCTCCGGGGTCAGCAGCACTCGGGCTGTGGCACAAACCCAGCCAGGAGAGCTTCCACTGAGAGCCTGCTGAAAATGGAGATCTGTGGAGCAGCAAAACCCCAGCTCTGCCTCTAGGGAGACTCCTGGGGAATGCTGAAGCCCTCCCAAAGTCCCTCGCGTTCACAATGACTAGAAAACGGGTGCTGGAGAAAGCGTGGTGTGGACTGTGATAACTCTGGCGTTGTTTTCCTGATTTTATTGCAAAAGGAGGACCTCCAAACGCCGGGGTGGGAGCCTCGAGGACCGAAGGAAGGAGGTGACAGAAGGAGCGTGTGGGTTATCAGTGCGAGCGCATTCCTGCGGGGCCGGGCGGGCCGGCGGCCGGGGCCCCTC
>JAHLSL010000007.1:5185580-5247964 GCA_025920805.1 Petroica traversi | reverse complement strand
CACAATCATGCTCTTGAGAGTGTTAGAAACAATTTAAGAAATGTTCTCGGGCCGGCGGCCGGGGCCCCTCGCACAAACCCCGCGGCGCTGTTTGCTCAGCGCCCGCCGCTCGGCCCAAGAACATTTCTTAAATTGTTTCTAACACTCTCAAGAGCATGATTGTGCCTTGAACAGTTATTTTAGCGATTGCTGCACGAGCAAGTGTTACCCCAACACCCCCTCCCCACAAAACAGGGCAGGGCTCCGGAGGGACCCAGGCGCTGGGCAGGAGATGGAGGCGCCTTTTATTCACCTGTTCACCACCACCTCCCGGCCTGACACACTGGATACCCAATCAGTGATCTGGTCCCAAAGCCTGACCCACGCCCAGGCCCACAGGAGCAGCAGGAGCAGCTGCAGCTCTGGAGGGGACCAGCAGGCTGGGAACAGTGGCCCCAGCCCCTGCCTTCACTGCTGGGGAGGCTTTGGGCGATGGCTGGGCTGTGCCACAGACAGAGCACAGCACCCTCTGTGCCCACCATCACCTGCTGAGGACTTTGGAAAGCGCTGGGGATGGATGGGGCCAGAGCTGTTCCAAGCACCCCAAAGGACTGGGGCAAGGCTCATCAGACAAGTTTCCGTGGCACCTAGAGCCAGGTGAGATGTCTTTCTGGGCTTGTTGTCAGGGAATTAACGAATTGATTTTTTTTTTTTTTTATTCTCAAGCCCCTCTCCACAAATCCCAGGGAGCAGGGTTAAAACTAGGCTGTGTTTCAGGGTGTGATGGACATGCACTCGTTGGCATCGCTTGGAGGTGTCAATCTCACACCTGTGGCTTCAACCCCAGGGGATTCCCACACACAGCAACACACACTGTCATAAAAGGATCAAATCGTGCTTTTCTTACTGTTGCATGCTCTACCCATCAACCCATACCCTGAGAACGATGCACAGATGGGCACAGGAGGAGCCCAGGGATTTTTCTGTTAATGAGGCTGGGGCACGAGGGCCACTGTTAATGATGACAGACATTCCCACACTGCCCATTCCCATTTTCCTCATAACCAAGGGTCCAAAAGGGGTTTCTCTGAGCATCACTGCTTTGAATGTTTTATTAGAGACTGAAGCCAGCACAGGATATTGAGCACTTCAGCAGCAGAGCAATACAGCGTGTGGTTGGCAGGGTTTAATATGTATCTGATTGTATTTCCAATTACGAGAAATGCACTGAAGCCAGTCCTGAGGCAGGCCAGAGAGCTCCAAGCACCACAAATCTGGGCCATTTAGCTGCTATGAATTCTTCCTCTTTTCCCTCATGATTCATCTCGAGAGCATTTAAGTCCTTGTAAAAAATGCATTGCCAATTAAAATGTGAGAGGGGCTCTGAAGGATTAGAAAAATTGAGAAGTACCTTTTGCAGCAGGATGGGATTTGAGCATCCCTTTTTTTTCTTTTTGTTCATACCAAGTAAAATCCTGTGTGGCCCAGTGGGAATGAAAACTCCTGCTGAAAACCTACTTCAAAGTCTATGGCATCCTTCCTTAAATTAAAGTCAAGTCTGTACTGGGGCTGGGGTCTCAGAGCTCCACCTTAGTGCTGTGCTGTGTGAGATGTAGCATCCCAGAGCAAAGCAAGCAAAACCCTTTTGGAGAGGCTGAGCCCTATCATGAGCTTGATTGCAAATCACTGGTACCTGATGCCACTGGGCAGCATCCCCGGGGCTGCAGAAACAGGAACCTGCTCTATCACAGAATCATTGTGTTGGAAGAGAACGTAGAGATCATTGATGGCAACCCCCCTGCCAGGGGCAGGGACACCTCCCATCTGATCAGGTCGCTCCTGTCCCCTGTCCCTGCTCAGGCGGCAGCACTGCCCTGCCCGTTCCCCCAGCCGGGCGCAGCCCCCAAGACAGGAGCTGCAAATCCACCCTGTGTGCACAGGCCCCGCTCTGATCCCCCTGAAGCCTCTACAGGCTTCAGGCGGTGGCTCCCAGCAGCTTCAAACAACCGCATAAATCTGTGACAGCCTCCCCTGCCAGAGCGCGGGGAGCGCAGCAGGGGCGGCCCAGACGGACTTTTATGGCCACAAAGGCCACGTCGCACCTGCTGACGGTTGTGAATAGACTTGCAGACAGCACCAGGTGTGCCATTGCAACAGATTGCACAACTGGGTGTGCCTTTCATCTATGTATAGAGCCCCGGCGAGGGGATGGAGCGTGCTCGGCAATTGTCCTAATTTAGCAAAAACCCTATTTGTCCAGCGGGTCGCCCTGCGCGGTCGGCACGTGTATTTCAGGAGCAATTATCTCGCTTGCCCTTGGCCTGGCCCCGGCCCTGGCCCTGCGGGGAGTCGGGAACGCCGCTTTTATGGCTGGCGGCGAGGGATGGAAATGAGAGAGGGGGGAAAGGCGAGCGGGCGCTCGGCGGGGAGCGCTTCCAGCGGTGCGGGAGCATCCCCGCGCCCAGGGAATCCCACCAACCCCGCGGGGCAATTCAGCTCGCTTATTTACAGTGACAGCCTTTTAGAGAAGGCGTTTTAATCATATCACTGCTCGGGAGAGCTGGGAGTAGCTCAGGGCTCGCAGACACTTCACAAATAGGGTCACAAAGAGTACGAGGTCCATGGACTTGCAAGGTGCTTTTGCCTTCTCCTCTGCCACCCAACAGTGAGCCCGACAGCGACACTGCATTGAAGATTTTATTGTTCCAGGCTTCATTGGAAATCTGAGTCATAACTTCAGGTTCATTAGATTATTTCTACATCTCAAAGTCACATCGTGAAGGTGGCAGAGATTCTAAGACTTGTGTTATAAATGTGGACCGCTCAGTTGTACTCAATAAAAGATGCTGATCTCATGGGGATGGTGGGATGAGATCAGTTCAGAGTTCTGCAGGCTGGAGCCAGGATTCATTAGCAGCAAATTGGGACAGTGCCTTATGCTAACTGTCCATGGATGTATGTGTGGTGGCACGTCTAGAGGATGCATCTAAAAGGCAGATGTGATTGTGAGATTCCATTAGAAGAACTTTTTTCCTGCCTGGCTTGGCTGATGTATATTGGATTTGCTCTAATTATGATCTTTGAAATGAGCCCTGACGAGTGAAGTGACATCTGAATTGTTCCGGTTTTATTTTTATAAATATGAATCATCTACTGTTTTGAAAAAAAACCCCAACAAGGTCAAGCCCTTTGTCCCACATTTTCAAACCTTAGTAACTGCTTATAAAATCTCCCACCAAAATTAACATGGAAAAAGTAAAAGGTTGAAAACACGTTTATATTTATTATTGTGAATTCAAACACCAGATACCCCATTCCTTTATGCACATCTTTCACTGTACTGCTGTTTCTGTGGAAAACTCACAAATTGTGGAAGAAAATTTAATCCTGTGATTGTTTTGTGGGTTTGAGAACTCCCCACTGCGAGGATGGTGAGGCAGAGCACAGGGATGGAGTTCAGCATCCCTTGGGGTGTAAAGGCTTCAGAGCCACTGCAGTCCCCCAGGAGTTTGTGGGTGTGTGCCCAGCAGACCCCTGGGGAGGAGCAGCCTGGGAGGTGGGGACAATTCTTCTTGTCTGGCTGCCCAGAGGGACTGCCCAGCTCATGGCACTGCCCTCCATCTCCATTACTCATGAGCATCAACTGCCTAAAGCCACTCTGAGGCCTATCGGTAGTGCTGGTGAGGGCACCTCAGGGCAAGCAGAGCACTGATGCCACCCTGTCACCCCTGTGTTGTCCCTCCCCACATCCCTCCAGGCACCACGTGTCCCCTCTTCCCACGCTGTGCCCTCCAGCTCTCACCCCACCCCTGGGAAGCCTCTGCTGCTGCTCTGGTGGTGGTGGCTCCTCAGTGTCACCTGCACGGCCCCAGCAGACACCTCCTGCCAGCCCCCACCCTGGTGAGCGATGGGGAACAGCCTCCTGCTGAGCAGCAGGAGCTGGGGCCAGATTTTGGCAGCCTGGCACTGCCCCTGGAGAGGTTTGGTACCTTGAGAGGCAGTCACAGCGCCTTGGAGGGGGCAAAATGTTTTATTTTTCCCAATTACTGCATCAGACAGAGAAAGGGCTTTTGACATGTATGCACACGCATTTATTAGCTTGACACTAACAAGATAACCAGCTGCTGTGAAACCAGTAATTTTGATGGAATCAAATAGAAACTTTGGTAACTACAGCCTCGAATAAAAGGCATTATTTATTCTATGGACTGTAGCAGTTCATAAAGGCCTCAGCTGCAATCAGGACACACTGTACTAGACAGAGCAGTGGAGACCCCACCTTAAAACACCTTCCAATGTAAATAGATCAGACAGAGAGAATTTATTTGCTTCTCACAATAACTCAGCCCTTGACTCACCATGGACCAGGCCCAGCTCAACACAGCTGAGTCTGAACTTTCACAAAAAGTCTGACCACAGACAGAGGCTGCTCCTTCTTCAGTGGCTTTCCAAGGACCTTTCCTCCCTATCAGTAGGAGAACAAGTAAGCAGCAGTTCTAAAAGCTTTTTTTTTTTTTTAAACCTTTTTTATTTATACACCTATTTAGATAGGCAGTGATTTAAAATCAGCCCTGGGCACCATCAAACAGCTCTGCTGCATTTATTCCAGCTGTTAAATCCAAGTTTGCATATTTGCAGTCCTCTCCTAAACACACTTAGCACCTCAGTACTCCTGGAGGCACATATAATGTGGGCATGTTGATTAAGTCAGTGAATAACATAACCCCGTGCATAATTAAATTGCCAGACTTGATTTTCTTTCATTCATGCTCTTAACAGTTTCACATGACAAACAGTCCACGTCCAAACTACGCTGATAGAACAAGTACTATACGTTCTAATTAGACCACTTTATTAAATCAGATTGTGTTGCTCAGTATGTCTGTGCAGGTGGCACAGGCTTCCATGTAAACTGCACAAATCACGATAAAATCCCAATAAAGCACTTGCAGTCATTAGATTCCAAGAAGTGTTATCAGAGGGGTAAGTCCCTTCCTCCCATTTGGGTGATAAGGAAAGTGAGACCACAAAAAACCTCAGAGAAATCACTTGTGTAGTCAAATTAAAAGAATTCGGCCTCTCTGGTCCCGCTCTAGAGGACAAAGTTTGATCTAATTTATCAAGTATTGCCCATAAAGCAAACAAAGCAGCATGTGTTCCAGCAGAAGCCCCCATCCTTCACCCCTCCATCACCATCACTGCTGCCCAGCATTGTAATGGGAACAAACAGGAGCACATAATCTTACAGCTGCTCCATTGTCAAAGTGACACATTAGCAGAAGGATTTACAGACCTGTTTGCTTATGAAATAAAGGTTTGCATGTTCAGAAATGCAAACGCCTCCTCTGCACAGGAGCCACACAGCACAGAGAAAGCTGCTCCCTGAAAGCTCTTCTGAACTCAAGAACATTGTTAAGGTATCTGTGACTATTATGGTTTGCTGCTTTCTTCAAAAAAATATCAAAACCAACAATGAATACACAGTTGAATGTACATAGCACAGGGAGAGGCTCCTGAGGCAGCTGTGCTGAGGGCCTGGGCAGCTCTTCAAAACAGTGCTGTGACAAAGGAGAACTGGACACATTCACTTAACCTTCGCACAAAAATCAACATTTGCCTCTCCAAGTCAAATCCCGGCCCCAGTGATGCCAGTATTTTGCTAATAATGGAAATTGTGTGAAGATTTTAATTCAGATTCTACTTTCAGATTTATTTAAAGAAAGATTTGCTCTGTGAGAAGTTGAGTTGATTGAGGCAGGCAGACTTGCAGCTTTCTGCAGGCACAGCATCAGCAGAACAGCTTTCATTAAAATCACGATGCTTTACTTTTTGGGTAGTTTAGGTACTATGTTGTTGTGGAACCACATGAAGCTGAAGATGACACCCATTGTCTTCGGGAAAGTCTCATCATAAGCAAACTTCATGGATTCTCCTAAAGGTATTTCCACAACTTCAATCAGCTCTCCTTCTTCGGGCTGGCCACCTCCTCCACTGGTTTTCATCTGGTCATTTACTTCTGCATAAAACAATGTCTGCCTGGAACCCGTCACACCAACTCCAGACCTGGAAAAAAGCAGAGAGGAAACTCTCGTTTAGAAAGAAAGAAGGCAGCAAGGAGCTAGGAATGGAAACATGGGTCCTTGATGTGTGAGACAGAAATTGATTGAGACAATTATTGAGACAGAAATTGATTGCAACTTTCATGCAGAAATATGAACACTTTTGCATACAGCTCCACACATAATAGATCCATCTTCAAATATATTCTGCAGCTTTGGAAAAATGTGAGTTTGGGAGAAAATAAAACAAGAAAAAAGATTTTGTACTGGTGAACTGTTCTACATACACTGAAGTCAACAGAAGTTCTTCCAGCTGACCTCAGGCAGAGCAGAAGTGCAGGATGACTCACAGAGATGTACAAACAACAGGAAGAAGCTCCCCGGTTTATCTGTGTGCTGTCGTGCTACATTTGTTTGCTTGTTTTTACACAAATATTTAGATTTTTTACTCTTAAGAGGATTATGTCCATTCACAGCTGGAGTCCTCCACTCATGGACTGGATAGGTACAAGAAGAGAAAGGCAGTCTGAGACTCGCTCTCTATCCCTCCTGAACTTTAGCCTTGACCCAAATGGACCACTCTAAGCACGCACATGTCCAAAGTAATTCAGTCTCCCTGCTAAATTTGCTTCAGTGGATTTAGTTGAGGATATTTTAGATTATGTAGTCTTTCTTCAGCTAGACTGCTTGCTGTGTATTATACTTCTTATTTGTTAATCCTCTATTTCCTTAGGACTATTTAATTTAGGTATTATTAAATAAGGGGTAAGTACATAATCCACTCATTTAGTCCTTCCAAGAAAATATTCACATTGTAATCGCAATTTCTTCATTTCACATGATTACAAGCGACATTTCACATTAAATCTGGATCCAAAGTTCATTGAAGCTATGAATGAGGCATTAAGGCAAGATGAAAAATTAGCTTCCATATTATTACACATACAGAGGATTCTCAGATTTGTAGCAGTGTTATGATCTTAGAGTGTATATCCAGATTTACCCAACCATTAGTCAACTAAATATTCAGTTAATCCAGCACACATCACACCCCATAGCAGGAATTAATCATATGTCTCTCCGTTTTCTAAGAACACTGGCAATTATTCTGTTTGGGGAATTAATAGTGACTATTGAAGTTTGTTTCTTACATCAATATACACTTTTTGAAAATACTGAATAGGGAGTGACCCATCCCTAGATGTGTTTAAAAAGGGACTGGATGTGGCACTCAGTGCTATGGTTTAGTTGAGGTGGTGTTAGGGCATGGGTTGGACTCAATGATCTCAAAGGTCTCTTCCAGCCAAGTGATTCTGTGATTCTATGAACCAGTGAATTTCCTAAAATTACTTCTGATTCATTCAGTGGCTTTGGACAATATACTTCACCCCTCCAGGATTATTGCTGTACATCTATGAAAAGAAACTTAACCATCTTTGGCATTTTCAGGAATTCTGAAGGCTGATATTGGACCTCTTTCATTCTGTGCTCATCCCTTTATTTCAGTGTCAGGACTGGGGTCTTTGATCCATGTTTTAACCAACTGCAAAATTGGCAAGAAAAAGAATGCAGTTTGCTGGTCACCACAGGTTCCATGAAAAACACAGGACTGTGTACAATATATTTAATGTCCTGTAATTTATGATGAATGCCAAGTCTGACACTTTCATCTGGTGTGCCCCACCTGGAGAATGAAAATGATCCTAACCTGAGTACTTCCATGTCCACTTCATATTATATAAAGGTTATATACAAAACCAGTGAATTTATATAAGAGGTATTTCTATAAGAACATTCTGGCTTGATTATTCACAGCACAATCTCCTTCTATAGCACCTGTGACCATTTACTTATGAAATAGCTACAGCTGTGGAAATCAGGAGTTCACTTCCCACACATCTTTTCTCTAAAGCAAAAGAAAACCAATTTCCAAGGTGCTACACTGTAAAACTCAGGTTCTTGCCACCACAGCTCAAACAGCAGGGAGTGATTTCCATATGGTGTTATTTCATTGTATTTACTCACATGATACTTTCTTCTTATGAACTAAATATATCAAGAGTAGCTACTACAATGAATATATTTGAAAAGATGAAAGTCCTGGACATCAAGGTCTTTCCTTTCTAATGATGCCCAAAGTTATGGTATTTCTTCACATCTATTGACACACAATTAGCCACAGAAACCAACAAAAAATTGTAACAATACCTATTCAAAGGAGGACACACCCACACAATCATTCTCTCTTACCTGATCACCTAACTTACTCTCCTCTGGTGCAACTTTGCCATAAAATATTAGTTACAAAGTAATAAAAACTTCCAAATGAGCTATAAATAAAGAATTCTGGTATTAATAATTATGCTATTCTGTTCTACTCTTCCATCCCCAAACCAGCAAATCTAACATATCTAGGCCTGCCTAGAATCGCTCCACTATTTTGATGGTGACTTTGCAGACAGTTGCAAGATGTTATTTATAAACACATTCACTGCTATAATTTGTTGTCTAATCTTCCTCAAGGGAGTTGACATTTCATCCTGATTTGATGATACCAAACTGGGAGGAGATGTTGACTCCTTCAAGGGTGTAGAGGTTCTGTAGAGAGACCTCAACAAATTAAGAGATGGGCAATCACTAAGCATGCAAAGTTTAACAAGGACAAGAATTGGATTCTCCGCCTGGGATGGTGCAATGTTGGAATGTGTGGACAGACTGGGGAAGGAGACGCTGGAGAACAGCACTTTTTTGCTTGATATTTCATTCTCTAAATCCTCTGGCTTACACTGCCAGTTGACCATTTTTGCATAGATCCACATGGACTGTCCTTTACTAAATTAAATATTCTCCAGTATTGCTTACTGCTGTCTTTTACGACATTTCCAGACTGCTAATGTATCCTGCTTGTCCTTAGAAAATTGCACAAAAATCAATGCTATTCACATTTTGTCTGGCTTAGTACCTTTGGCTTTTATAGAAATCAGAAGTTAGGTTTGTGCTTTGAAGCTTTTCTGATTGAAGCAATAAAGTGTTTTTCTATATACCCTTGCAAAACATTGAACATCTCAGTGATTTTGAGTAGTGGAGCAGAGGAGGAAGAAAGTAGAGAGGGAAAAGGTGGGTCTGAGTGGTGAATAGGCTACAAGAAATTTTATGTTTGCAGTGTGCTTTCAGGTTTATCTGTCACTAGGAATTTCCTCTGCTTTTGCACAGTTACCTGCACTTTTTGAGTATGTTGCTTAAGGAATTTTGATGTGCCTTTAATCCTATTTATACTCCTCTTTCTGCTACTGCCTTCCTCTATCCCACATCAGTGATATATGCTTTTCCTTACACCAGCATTTCCCACTACAAATAAAACACTTTTGCCATGGTCTGAAATGAGTCACCTATTAACAGATTACAGCTATATTCATTAGCTTTGCATCTGTGGAAATCACAGGGGTCAGCACACCCGAGCGGCAAGTGATGAGTTTCACCCTGGGAAAGCCACCTTCCTGATAAAGGTGCCTTCCTGGGCCAGGAGAGGCTTGGCTGGGGGAGGGTGAGCAGGTCTGAACTCAGCCCCAGCCCCTGGTGAGAGTTCAGGCTTTGGTGTCTGTCCAGGGTTCAGCACCCTGCTGCCCAAACCCGGCAGGCTGTGGCTCACACTGACCCAGACCTCCTAAGCCTGGCTTGACCTGGCTGACTGTTCCAGCTGTACTCTGATGTGTCTGCACCGTGCTGGACTTATCTGCCACTGTGGGACAAATGCAAATGATCGACACAAAACACAGCTCGGTTTTTCTCGCCTCTTTATCGAGAGGATCAGTTTCCTCCACGAGTTTATGGTCGTTCCAATTAACAGCTACAGGGCTGACAAATACTGCTTGTCAAGTCATTAGGGCTTAAGCTCACAACCCCTCTAATTTCAACAGAGAGATTTAAAACCCCAAAACTCTATTAGCACTAAACTTTCTGCATTGCTTCAGACAGTTAGAAACCTCCATTACCTTTGACAACAGCAAGTCTAGGAATGTAAGCATGTCAAAGTAAGGATACCAAAGTCGTATGGTTTCCATCACAATAGTAACTTATATATAAGTTTAGCACATCAAAACAAGATTGTATGCTGCTGTCCCATATTTCATTTTGAATAAAACACTCAAACAGTGAGATTAAATCATCCTATGGCTTTTAAAGCCCTGGCAACACACTTTTAGGCAACACCAAGGCAGAGAAGGAACTTCTGCAGAATGACTGTGATGCACCTTTCACCTCTTGCTCAGAGGTGGGACTGGCTGGCAGCACCAGGCTGCAATTAAAGTATTTCCATCTACTTCCTCTTCAGACAGGGGAAACACAGGAGCCAGACTGTCACTCCAATCTGTTTTTGAAAAATGGCAATAGCAGCTACCACAAAGCCTTTGTTTAACTCTTCCCTTTTATCAAATGCATAAGGAAATTCACAGCGTGTGAAATGGAGCTCACAAAATGGGACTTTTCCCTCGTCCTATGTAAGTACATGGGCATAAAGACACAGTACATACATTTTTTTATCAGAAGTGGGAAACAGTATCTTATTGCTTAAAAAAAAAAGGTATAATAGTGTCTGAAGCCACAAGTGAGACAAGTTTGCCACAGTGAGTTTTTTCTTCACACTGAGCGTGTACACATGTGCATGTCCACACACAAATACATTGGTAATCAGGGACAAAATTCAAAGCTTCTCTTCCAGATTAGCTTTGCCTTTTTTTCGTGTCTGGGTGCTTGCCTATGCCAACCAATTATCTCATTCATAAGTATCATGTTGGTAAATATTACATTTCTCATTTGAAGAAACAAGCTTATATGAGAAAATAAACAGTATTTTATACTCTACTCCTCTGCTGCAATATGGGGAACAAACAAATTGACTTAACCTTGTGAAGACTTATTGCTTTAGTTCAGATTTCTGATAGACAGCAATTAATAGCCAAATTTCTCCTAATGTGTTAATATTAGAGAAATACAAAATCTATAAACAATCAACATTCCTATCAACACAGAAATGTATCTTTTTTGTTTTAATTTTACATAGTTAATGTGCAAATTCCTGAAAGCAATATATCCTTTATAAGACACAGGCCATCTGGATGCAGAATTTGGGTATAGAGTGAATACATAATTCATGTTTTCAAATAAATGTGACACAAATCTCTGTTATTTATACTTAAATCAAGATCCAGTTAGGCATGCAACATGTAAACTGATGATCAGTGACATGCAGCTCCTATTGTCACTGCTTAGGACCTTTGTACGGTTCTGACATTATAAGCAGCAGGTGCAGGGAAAAAGCACAGAAGTAATTAACATAAAATTATATTACATTATGCCATCACCCAACAGGTGTACTAGCAGGTGATCTTTCTAATTATAATGCACTCCAACATTTTCAGGGCTATTATTCTTTCTACATAAAAACCTGTGAATACAAACCGTTTTTACCTCATTGCACAGAGGCTAAAAGCCATGGCACAGTAATTGGAACATCCAATATTAATTCTCTGAATGCTCTTCTTGTACACTTTGGGAAAAAAATCAAATGTAGGAAGATTAAAGTAAGTACCTATTTTAATATAGTCAAGCCTAATCCATCTGATTTCTTTGCAGCAGGGCTGAGAATCTACAGCTCCTATTGTATCCAGGTCAGAGCCAAGAGTTTTTTACAGCCTCTGGGAGAAAATAAAGATGTAATGAAAGGAAAAGGAAGTTGAACCAGAAGCTCTGGTTCAACTCCACCCTGATGTTCTGAGGCTTTATTTAAGTCCAATTAATTTTATAAATATTCTCCAGACAACCAACATTTTAAAGAACTAAAATACTTTGCAATAGCAGTAATGATATCAACGACAACAACAACTTATTTCCCTGCCCCTGTCTTGTAAGGAAACAAGTCTCAAGGCAGAGAGCTGGAAGTACTTCAGCCTAAGAAACTAACTAACAGCTGTACTTCAGCACATGGGATTCAACCAGAATACTGCTGGGATACCATGACAGATAGAAAAATTTTAATGTCTGATATATGAGTAAGTCCAAGGTAAGATGTTCACTTAAAAAATTCTGCATTTGTGAAAAACCCCCCAAAATTAAGCTCACAGATTTCATTTAAAAATGGACAATTTCACTGGCAACCTTCAACCTTCATGAACCCTCAGTTTAAAATTATACTACCACAGGATTAGCTTCATTTTGTTATTTTTTTATTAATTCCTTTGCACCCCTCACATCTACCACCTATGCTAATTCTGACTGATGCCATACATACAACTGATGAGAACTCAAGTCACCAGCAACCACCAAAACCTTCTGGAAGCTTCCAAAAGTAAATTAGCTGCAGCATTCATTAAAACCAAACTTTTTGCAATACCAAAATGAAGTTACTGGATGCCAAGCACAAAAGTAGAAATCTGTGCAGCGATGATGAGAAGAAACTCATCACACATGCTGCAAACAACACAGATTATTTTCAGAATGATCACTCCTCTGTCTACACAGCAACATGAACCACCTGCATTTCAATCCACCTCCTGTCTGGCATTTTTCTATAAAAGGAACAGATACTTCTGATTTTCAGTGTGATTCCTCTGTCCTCCTCCAGTCAAGTCCCTCTAAATATGTTTGTGTTTCTTGTTATCTGCCCCCAGCCCAGCCTCCTTCACTCACCCACACCATACTGTCCTCCTGCTGCTGGAACAATTTGTTACAAAGATTCTTACTCAAATGGCGTGAATTCCCCAACTCCTGGCTTCCTTCCTGATTCTTCATTGACTTCACAGACCCTCTGTGGAGCATTCAAGGTAATTAAGTCTGAGATCTGCTTAATTCAGTGCCTGACTTCTATGTGATGAGTATCAAGTCTCTGGAGCTTTGACAGAGTTTAATAATGGGGTCCAGTGGGTTACCTGGATGTGTATGAATTGCCTGTAGCAGTGGTGTTGGGGGGATTTTTTTTGTGCTTCTCAGCTAACCTGGAAAGTGTGACCCCAGCACTGCCACAGGCCCTGATAATAAATGAGGAAAACCCTTGCTACCTTCAGATTACCCCTGACCTATACAGTTCCCACTGCTGAGAACAGAGCAAAGTTGAATGCAGTCTAAGTTCTTTCCTCATTTCCTTACACAGAATTCTTTCCACCACAATGAATGTACTTTCCCCACATCCATTTAGTTCTCAGCCTATGATTTTCTCTGCATTGTTCCTTCATATTCCTCTTTTTCCACTCAAGGTTTTTCTATTCCATTTTCCCCCACAGTCTAAGTTCTCCCTATGGGTTTTCCATGCCCTCTCTTAATCCATTAGGCACAGAACTGTATTGACCTCCCTAGCCAAAACCATTTCTCCTTTTACATTTGATGTGTCTTCTGCTTTTCATGTGCTTCTGTCAGGTCTAGCTCAACTCCTGCTTTTATTCCTGGCAGGCAATTTCCTTCTCATGGCCATGATTCCAGAAAGGGTGTCATTAGGAATACAAGACAACGCCCTGCTTTCAGATCAAAGGCTGTGATGACACAGAATAAGGACAGAAGGTGAATGACAACGCAGAAAGATGGAATATTCTGAGTTGGAAGGGACCCACAAGGATCATCAGGTTCAACTCCTAGTTCTGAGACAGGGGAGGCATTGTGGAAGACAAATTATATCAATAATGTAATGCCTCTTCAAAAAAGGCAAACCACAAACTCCAGTGTATAAAGAATGATCTGTGAGACTAGGGGAGATAATGCTTCCATTCTGTCTAGGAAAACCCCCACTAAAGTACTGTGCTCCACTTTGGGCACTAAGCTTTTAAGAAATATGCAGACCAGATGGAGAGAAGGCAGAGGACAGCAGAAGGAATGATCAGATATCCAGAAAACACAATCTAAAGAGAAAGACTAAATCAACCAAAATAATTTTGCACAGGCAAAAATAAAATAACGGGAACATGTTTTAACAAATAGGTTGAAGGTGCAGAATTACTTCATGCCCACTGGGAACAGAGTAGTAAGTGTCAGTCTTGAAGCAAAGAAAGGGAAATTTAGGCAAGACATGAGGGAGAAGTTGCTCGTGGTAAAGACATATAAGACACTTCAGACAGAATGCCAAAAACCTCCAAGAGATGGAATGATTCCATTCCATGGAATGATCACATTTAAGAAAAAGCACAGATGCACATTTCTCACAGCTGGTGTCAGTCAAGGTGAGGCTGATCTTTGGAAGAGGAGCCATCTAGGGAGGGCCCCCCAAAACTCTGACCTGAGGCACTGGATCAATAAATAATGCAGAGCAACTATTACACAGATTGCTGGGATGGCAGATAAGAGTAGAAGTGCAGAATGCATTGTAATTGTAATGGCATGCATATGCATTAATGCCATGCTTTATGCCTGTCCTTTGTATTGACAGTCACAGCATGAAAGAGCAGCACAAACCACTTGGAAAAACCTGCTACACTTGGAAAAAGCCCAGAAATTCTAATATGTAATATAGCCATTACAGAAAATGTCCTTAGGAGACTGTAAGTGAACTGATTGCTTCCTGTCTTTCCATCAAATCATCAAGGATCAGAAAGATATAGCAATCCTTGGCTGGAGGAAGAATAGGACACTCCTAATAGGAATAACAAAAAATTTAGAATAAAATCCTAACATAGAGCATGGGAAATCAAACAAAAAAAAAGTAAAATATCATCTTTGAGGCTTCAACCTTTCACATTAATTAAAAAATGTAAAAATTATACAGGCCCTTCTGAATTCAGAATAGATCTCCATGGGTAGAAAGCTGTGTCCTCATGGACAATGGAGGATTACGAGCCCTTTGCAAGGGTTTCAACAAAGAAAACCCCAATTCTATATACACTTCACAAGTGCAATTAAAAAAAAAACAACAAAAAAGGCAACTGAACGAACAACCACCTGTAACACAAAAAGACATTTATCAACACAAAAACACAGGGAGTTTTAGGCAGATACAAATAACTAATATAGAGTCAAACTTCAGCACTTGAAGCTCCAACCTACTACAGCTACAGGAATTGTATTCTACTTTTCCTATTTTGCATTTGTATACACATACATCCCTACATATACATATGTATATATCTGCATGCAGCAGCCTGTCAGTGTCACCCAACCTATGAAATTCTATAGACAGCTTTTGCTCATAAATCTGGAAGACACTTTTTCTTTCAGCAGAACAAACCCTTAATCTGGTTTCAATGAGTTGTAAAAGACAGCTCCTGTGATTCACCCCCTCCCCTCAACAGAAGCACTGCTTGTTAATCCAGCAGGAAATAACATTTGCCAGGATTGACAGCTGTGGATTTGTATTCAATTCCCAAATTAAAAACCAATGACAGGGCCTAGTTCAATGGAGATGTCAAGTAAAATAAAGAAAGTAAAAAACCTGCTGCTTTCTCTGTAAAATACAAACATACATACATTTTGGATAACAATACTAAAAGCTGAGAATGAGATATAATAGGATTAAAGCTGTGTGCAAAGTTTCTCTTGAGGGTTTTTTTTTCACCAACAACTCACATTTTGTATTTTTCCACTTACATATTAATTTTCCCCTTTACTCCTAATAAATGTTTTAAAACATACTAAAAACTATTCCAATAACTGTTTGAAACCCTGTAAAAATACAATGTAATAATTTTCACAGTCAAATCAGCAAAATCTTCATATATAACAATAATTCAAAGAAGCTTTAATTAGAGACAAAATATTATGAAGAGATATAATGGCTCAGGTTCTCATGCTTCTGCAAAATCATGCTAAATTTTTATCAGAGAGCATCTTGAGCAGTTTCTATTGTTAATCTGAATAATAAGAACTAGAGACGAAAAATACCAAATATAGTAAAGATGGGCTTTCTAGTGCTACAACAAATTGTTCTGAAGAGCCCAATGCAACTTTTCCCTCTTTTCCTAATGGTCTTTGGAATAAGTCACAATAATAAGATTCTTTCTGGGAATTCAATTCCATAATTAACATACTGATTTTATGAGATTTATAATTCCTTACACTTCTGTGAATACTCCTCTCACTTGCTAAAAATTACACCTTTCTTGTACCTTCAGATGTTCACATTCCTGCAGCACACTGCTTAAGTCAGGGAAGAGGGAACATTCAGGCCACATCAGCAACCAGTGAAACAATGAAATGCAAAGTGTTTTACCTTGCTGCTGTTTACCTGTAAGAAGTGATCCTCCTGAGGTCTGCAATGGAAACACGATAGCCACACTCTTCCAAGACTTCCTCACAAGCAATTTCTTCCAAAGAAAGGCCTGGCTTGTCCACAATGCCAGCACAGAGTTCATAGGTCACTCCAGCCACAGCAGGTAAGGGATTCTCCAAGGAAGGGAAACTCTCCTTGCTCTGGTTCTGAAAGACTTGAGGATGATGCCTTTCTACTTCACACATGTAAACAGCTTAAAAAACCCAAAACACAAAAGAAAAGGAAACAGGGGACACTATGTTAGTTTATTCATATTAAATAGAAAAAAGGGTGGTAGACAAATTTTGCCTGGAAATTAACAACCATGAGAGCACTTGCAAGTAACAAGGAATTCAGCTGTGTTATCTGTTAAAATAATGACACACAAAACTGGAATTTTAAGGAACAAAGGTTCTCTTGCCATGTCCGTCAAATTATTCTTTAAACCCTTATTTGTACTTACATCATCTGAGATGAATTCATGCACACCTTAAAATAAATAAAAATTGGAAAAGGAAGCTAGTTCGCCAAAGAAATCCAAGTGCCAGAAGCACCATAGAGCTTCCATGTGTTGGGCAATGCGGATATCAGGATTTAATTTAAACTATGCAGTTATCTTGCAGGAAAGTTGGGTAGCACATAAAGTACCATGTGCACAATGATGAGTCTTTCAGCCTGTCAACTCAGCTGTTATTTAGAAAGGGTATGAAAAGCATGTATGTTTGTTTGAAAAAAAAAAATCCTCTTTTGAACATATAGCTCCTTGCACAGATTCCTGTGTGGAGTCTGAAAAAGACTTCTTGAATTAATCTACAAACAGCTGCCACAGTAATGCACTCCTAAAGAAAGTGCTAATGTCAGATTTTAGTCCTTATTTAAGCAAAATCTCTCACTGATGTCAACAGTAATTCTGCCTGAGTGAGAACTGCAGGACTGGATATTAACACACAAAGAATCCCTACTGACAGTCAACTCCAGATCATTGTAACTTTAATATACAGGTATAACTCCACTTGGTTTTTCCTAGAAATTTCCTTTGTCTATCCTCTTGCTTTTCATGAAAGGTTTCCAAGAGAGTGTTATAAACCACCCTGAATAAATCTATTTTAAACTTTGAACCTATTTTTATTCCATTAAAATATTTTATATGCATATTTCCCATACACATAACACGGTTTTCAAATTAGTTTTTTTATTTCCCATTCTAAATCTTGTAAAATTGATAGATAAGAACTCAGGTTTAATAGGCAACTTTTTGTCCTTCCAGGCCCTGCAGCTTGGTATTTCTTAAGAAAAGGCCTCTAAAGAAATGTGTTGCATAACAGTGAAGTATCACAGTGACTTCTTGGTCTCTGAGTCAGAGCCTACACCCCAGAAATTTGTGCCTGGGATCCTTCTGCAGTGCTCATTTTGACACCTCAGAAGTGTGTATCTGCACTTGAAAGGGGATGTCCACATCAGTCCAATATCCAAAATCTAATCTTTCCCCAGAAGTTAAAACTTTCAAAGCTGCTTGTCTTAGATACATCCAGGTCTCTGAGATTCAGATAGGTAGGGATAGGAGTTTCTATTTCTTACTTGAGAGACATGACTTAGAGCTCAGTTTTCTTTTTAAAGCGCAGCATGAAGCCAGAAAAAAAAAAATATTCCTGCCAGCTCTAAGGGACAACTCCTTGAAGGGTGTCTATTGTAATTATTCCAAAAACTTCTAAAAGCTAGGAAAATTATCATAAATGACAACCACATCCAAGATTTCTCTGAGACGAGCCAAATCCACTGAAAGTCTTATTTCTTTTTCAGTACTGACATACCCATATCAAATAATTTAAAAAGGAACAACACATGCATCCCAATAAAGGCTTTGGGCATTAAAACATGATGCAGGTAAGAGTGTGGGGTACAGAAATATGAAACTGTGACTTAAGAGTGTTAAAAGTTTTTTCGTATGCCTGAAACCCATCCTGTCATTCCATCAGGCACCTGCCATTCTCCTTCTCCCCCAGCACAACTGGGCTCCACATAGATCATTCCCAGGAGGACCTAATCCAGCAGTCCTCTTCAGAGCAAAGTCCTGTGATATGCCCACACTTCAAGCCCAGGAACAGCTTTTCTCTGTAGATAAGGAAGAAGAAGTACCAGCCACTTCTATAAGAGCCCAAATATTAGAGCATTCACCAAGGAGCCTGATAATGAATTCAGTATCACCTGGCCTGCAAAGGTTCAAACTCAACTTATCTCTCACAGATAAGAAAAGCCTAGAAAGCCAAGCTGCCTTCTAATATCAGGGAACAGAGAATCTCCCATACCTCTTTGAAGGTGCAAAACTGACTGCACAAGTGATGTACTGGGTAATAAAGAAGAGAATGGAAAAGCAGTGTGTGACCTACTGGCTAAGGCACCCTCTTCAGAGGGAAACCTGTGAGGCTCCTCTTCCTCACCACATGTTGTCATCTTATTGCAAATCCACAAAGAGTTTGGAAAGCAGAATCCAGGAGCCTCAGCACAGTCACCCAGACACTTGTCCCATGTCCACGGTTCCCTTGTCTCCCAATGCTTCCTTGGCCAGGAACTGCCCTGCATCATTGCTGGGCAGTCTCCTCCCTCACCAGATGGACACGGCCATGAGCAGCAGCACGGTGAGGAATCAGCCCGTGCCAGGGGAGCTTCTGGCTACACATCAGGAACAATGACAACAGAAAGGGGTGTCAGGCATTGGAAAAGGCTTCCCAAAGAAGTGGTGGAATCCAAATCTGGACTAATTACTCTGGAGCCACTCAGCTGTAAGAAGCCTCAGAGTGGAAACTCCAGTGGAATTATGTTCTCACTTTCCTTTCTGTAAGGTGGGACAAAGGATAGATGGCTCAACTAAACTGAGCAAATAAGATCACTATTGTTATTAAATGCAGCCTTTGTAGGTGACACCTCCAGGGACTTGTCTGCTGTCTCTAAGCAGAAGAAAACAATAGTAGAGACGAAGGAGCCAGTGGAGTTTGGCTGTCTGGGGAAGGTGCTGGCTTCTCCCTAAACTTCTGACTGCACTGGTGTTTCATCCCTCCTGAAACAGAACTTGGCTTATGATTCAAATCTTTGATACTGTTTAAGTCAGTGGAAAAACAAACATCATAATCCATTGAAAGATCATTATACTTAGAGTGAATACACCAGAGAACATGTTCATAAGTCCCAACGCTAGGAACATATTATTTTATTATATTTGAAAATGTGTGGTCAACTGCCTACCAAAATAAGCATTGGCCAATATCTTTGCAAATTAGTCATGGGTAGACATGCAGGGATACCTGCTTATCTTTCTTCTCTCTGCTCCTCCCAAATGTGTGATTTCATGATCATTCAAGATGATCTAAGCCCAGAGGACACTGTTTGCCTCACTGGTTGTGTGCTCCTGACACGCCTCAAGTTAGCATGAACTCCTTCAGCTGCCTGATCCTCAAAGCCTCCTCTCTGCAGCCATTCTGCTGTGGCTGCACAAGGGCTGCTGCTGCTAAAGGGAATGGGGTGGGGATATATGAGCAGGGAGAGATGAGTGCCTTTAGAAGCAGCACAGACATCAGTGGGAAAAGCTGCTCCTGCCAGCACAGCCCAGGGAACGGCAGCACACATGGCACCAGCACATGTGCAGGGACAGCCCTGAGAGCGAGAGGCAGCTGTTCACTCACAGCTCTGAGTGATCCCTTCCTGGTGGGACCCTGGTGGGATCTGGCAGTAAGAAAAGCCCCAGCCTTTGTCTTTGCTTTGTGGAACAGGCACCAGGGCAGACAATAACCATAGGATGGAGATATAATTATAAATATAGTGACACAAGTAATGTCAGGGCATGGTTGTGATCACTGAACTGCTGGGTTCAGTGATCTGACTGACCACTGTCCCTAAGGCCAGGTGTCTGAGCAGCTCCAGCCTCTGCAATGGTTTAACTCCAGAAAAAGACCAGTCTTTTGAGGCTGATTCATAGAATTAATGCAAAGAATGTATTGCACACATATGAAGGCTTCTCCCCAAGGTTGCCTCAAAGACTGCAAGAGCTATAGGAGCCTTTTATTTGCTGGCAAGTAAAAGACAGTGGATTAGTGATGAGCAAATAACCAAACAGTCTACACAAGTCAATTAGCACCTCATGAGAGGGATGCACTGTCAGTGTAACACTGTTGCACAGCACTGCAGAGGCTGCAATCCCTGTCAGGAATAAAGGGCAGTGTGACACTACCCGAGAAAGTTTCCTATAAAGTCTACCATGAGCAGTCTTGAAACGGTCTCTTAGCAACAGTCAGCGAAATACCTTGTGATTTCTTTTAATTGACATGCAGAGAATACACATTTCATTTTTAACTTCCAGGAGGTAAATATTGCTTTGAGTTAAAATAACTGATAGAAAAACCCAGAAAAAAAGTGCATTAACCTAAATTCATAATAACTGGTAAAATGAAGCTGTCCACATACCAATGAAAAAGCATACAGTCCTGAATCTCTTTATTTAAAATTATACAATGCACAATAAGACAGTAAAAATAAAAATAATATTTAAGACAAAACAAAAAAAAAGGAAAATACTGTGCTTCTGTACAAGTAGGTCAAGAAGGAACTTCAAATTAAAGCTATTTCTTGCACGATCATTGTAGAGCTGTTTGTATTTTCATCCAAAAGAGGACAATAACCAGCCCAAAAGCAGAATGTAAGGCTACCCTGATCATTCGTTTCATCTGTAATGGAAATTTCCCTGGTTAGAAATTCTGACTGACTGAAAAGGATGGGCTATCATACAAAGAAACAGAATATAGAACAAAGATTTTATCACCACAGATGCACCAACTTTTAACTGCTAAACCCTTAAAAGCTTGCTTCACTAGAGAGCAAAAGTAAATCTAAAAAAGAGGATTACCTGGGCGGAACTGCTTCACCACAACAAAGCACTGCCGAGAAGTATTAAAGATCAGGATTGACACACTAGGAGGAAGATAAAAAACCAAAAGATCAATGCTTTATGAAGGATTAATGCAGAACTATTAAGACTTACATCGTGTGAATTTAATTTTAACAACATAAATACATGTAAGATTTCTTACTAAAGCCACAACACGAAAGGTCCTTGTCCAGAATCCATCTAGAGGGATAGATAATGGATCATGTTCCAAAAGCCCATGACAATTTCACTCAAAATTAAGTTCCTTTTGTCTCCTGGCATGTAAAATAAGCACCAATAAATTTCTTCTTCCCAACAGGAACACCACCAACACCACCCCCCTTCCAGTCTAAGAACACTGGTATTAGAAAGCAAAACATCTTTACAAATAAAAACATTTTTTCCCCTGGTAACAGTCTCAAATTACCTCAGGCACAGTCTAGTCTCATTCAGAGCCCATGACTTCTGAATAAGCCCAGAGCATCTCCTATCTGTAGCTACCTGCTGAGCTCAGGTTTCAAAACAGATTCCACCCAAGTACAATTTTGTACAAATTTAAACCATTAGCTTCAACTGCTGCATTCAGTGGTTCTTTGGCTGCTTGCAATCCATGTCATGGGGATATCTGACGGGCTGAGTATTTGGATATGCTCTGGTTGTGTGGAGTTCTGATGTTCTCTGCTCGCTTAACACACACTCAGGTTTTACTAGTTTATGAAAATGGAGACAGAAGTTTTTCTCCTTAGTTGGTAGCCCATTGCCACCTGAAAAAACAAGTGTGTATTTTGCTGATTACCATGGCAGCATTCTCTCATTTGTTCTGCCTCACTGTATGCAATCGAGACGTTAATTCATTATTCTATGAATTCTACAATAGATTAGACTCACAATGGCATATTTGCAGGGTTGAGTCAAACGTTCAACTTTCCTTGTAAAAGAGCTGTATATTTATTTTCACTATTTGATTTAATAATGAAGTCTCAAGCTGCCAAAGAAAATGCTATCTGATGATTATTAAAAATAATGTTAATGTTTATTATAATAATATATAAAAACCAAAACAGGAGGGAGAAGTCCAGATGTTAGCATTTATATTCATGGTTGCTGTTCTCAAAGACTTGTACTGCATATTGATGGCTTCCTGCCCTGGGAAATGCCGTTTACAGGCAACTTTAAAGCAAAGGTTTTAGCCTTCAGAAAGGCTGGAGGAGAGCATTCACTCTGTTTACTGGCACTGGGGTTCCTTCTGGAATATCTGGGAGTTTGTGTAGGTTGCTGGAAGAAATTAAGTTAAACCACAGATGATAATATTTTTAAGGTTACTTAAATATTATTTTTTTATTCTTTGATTTTTTTTCCTTTTCATGACTGTTCCTCTCCCCAAAGCAGCACTGTCTGAGGGCAGACACTGCACTAAATCAAAGGGGAAAAGGAATTACTGCTACTGAACCTTTGTTGTTTTGTCCATGGGCACTGCCTGAAACTGGAGAGAGCAGCAGCCTAAAGCTGCTGATGAAGAGTGGAAGCTTCCTGAAGCAGATGGTTGCCCTTTACCTTTCTTTACATCCACCACCCCAGGCCCAATCTTTCCTTTGGCTTGCCTTCTTCAGCACGTCTCATTAAATAACTCATACCAACTCATTAAAAATGGCTCAGCTATTAGACATTATTTTTTCCTAGGAGTCAATCACTTGAGATTTTTATGGAACAGATGGGAAAATTAAAAACAATCTGTCAGAATTAAGGAACAAGATCAAATTAGCTGGAAAGGAGTAGCAGCAAGTTATTACAATTGTCTGCTTCTCACACCATCTTGAGATGAGAGGGTACAGAAATGGCACAAATCTGTAGAACTTTCTTTCTAATTACTTCTAATTTTCTGAGATACTGACAAACAATTTTGAACAGAAATTTACATTTTTTAACAAACCACAACACACAGGTTTTAATATTTCCTGTCAGAGATGGAGAGTCATAGAAGAGAAAGTTCAGAACTATACCTTCTTAGGAGGGGGGTAACATTGGGAACGCCATTTGCTGTTTCTTTGTTCAAAAGAAACAACATAACATGCAGTATTTCCACAGGCTACCAAGTCTGTAACTTCGGAAAACCCACTGAAGGCTGCATCTAGGACAGTTATTTGAGTATTTCACAAAGTTAGAGCAAGACAGTTCCGCTGAGCTACGTGGAGGAGCCTCATTCCCATTTTCAATGGGTTTCCTCACAATGACCCAAATATGCGGGTTCAGATGATTGGTCCAGTCTATAAGGAAAATATTTATCTTCTGGAGTTTTAAACCATCATATAAAGAATTCACTACAAAATTGAGATTGCTACTTTTACAGATGATACAGCTATCAAAAAGTACTACAAATCCATTAGTAGGTCCAAATACATCTTTCAGTAGTACCACACTGTAGGGTGTAACAGAGGTATTTGATGTTTCAAGGCAATTCCTTCCAAAATATTACAACTAGATCTATTTTAGGGTATTATATGCACAGTTTTAAAGTGAGGAGTAAACATAAAATAAAAAATTAAAACATCCACAAGGACTTCTGTGAGTATCTCCACAATGAAAAGATACAGAAAAGAAATGAAGCCAAAGTTGTACATTTGGGGAAAAAACACAGAAGCACTAGAAAAGAAAAAAAAAAAAAATCCCAGCCTCATTTCCTAGAACAAGGCAGTAGTCCTATACAAGAATTTAATCTAAAATGGTCCTAATGTAACAACTTGCTTCATGTCTCAAACTGAAGCACAAGACCATTTTTTATTATATTTTACAAAGGAAAACAATACGCAGATGTAAAAGGATCATGATAAATCCCGAGCTTCCATCCATTCCTTAAAACAAGCTGTAACACCTCTGCACTAAGGAAACCCTGTCTCAGCTTAGTCATGCTAATCTTTACACTTTGTGTGACACATTACTGCTTTTATCAGATTCCACAGGTGTGGATCCTTGCTGGCTGTTCCTCCAGCAGCTGACTGAGGGAAATCAGAGGTGTAAAAGGAGAGGTCAGGAATGAAAATGCCACTGACCAGTGAAGGAGACTCAGCTCCTCCACACCACATCTGTCAGTGGCTGCATTAGGGACAACAATCAAACTGAAAAAGAACTTTTTAGGAGATGAGAGGGTGTGTACAGTGTCTCCCAGGACTGGTGAAGACCACAGACCTCTCAGGCTTCACCCCAACCTCATCCTCAACTTCCCACTGCAGTAGCTCCCACTCACTTTATACATAAAAATAAATCACTACTCTAATTACAGTAGTTTTTCCCAAAGAAAGCCTGCCTGTAAACAGCTTACTGTGCAGTGACGTAGAATATTGTTCTTTCTATAAATATGGGAACAATTTGAGTAGCTTTAAAATATTTGTACCTAAAATGTCACACACAAAGAGCATTTAACCTGTACTTGAGCTGTTACAGGACTCAAGTTTGCAGTTGAAGTGTGTCTGGTCTTGGCACCCAACACAAAATTTTCTGAAAGGGATTCCAACTATTCAGCCAAGGCTCTCACGTAGCATTTAACCATTTAAACTTCAAAAAAGCCCTGACTGAAATAGATATTAGGGTTCTCTGATGGCTACTACAGCCACACACTCTCAAACCTGAGAAAGGAGTGTGGTGTTTCATGGAACAACACAAAACACGCAGCATTTGACCACAGCAGTTCTGAGGTAGGGGACAGATGAACATTGACATCCTGTTAAAATGTGCACACACACATATGGACTATGCAAAGTTAATTCTTTTGAAACACATCCCAGCAATGAGATCAGCAAATGAACTTTAACACAGCTTCTTAAACATGTACTTCTAGGGGTATCGCTAATCCACATGCAACTGCTGACACTTACTAATTGCTTTTCATGAGACAAACTTTCAAAATCCTTTAATAAATAAAGAATGATTCAGTCTTTCTTTATTATTAGATGTGGCCTTAACGCTGGCTTTACAAATGAGAATTTGTAAAACTAAAAACTTATTTTAGAAAATCCCCAGTAGAGCAATAGCAAAGACAAGGACAAGACTCTCCTGCACTTCTGCCAGTGAACCAAGACTCTCAAGGCTCCAGAGAAGGACTTTTAATGAGAATCTTGTACTAATAACTAAAATATATTAAAATACTACTACGTAAGTAATTGATAAGGAAACACAGGAAAAGAAATTGAACTTTCTTAAATCCTTGTACTAGCAAGTCAGAAGCTGCTTGTCTCAAGCATGGTATATGTGTGACACACCCAAATTGTGATCAGAAATGAATAATGGAAGATAAAGCACCTAAAAAAATACTGACATTAACATAGAAAGACAGAACTTCTCAGCCACTTTCACCTACTTTTAAAGGTTAAAAAGTATTTCAAAATTAGTTTAAAGCCTGTAATACTGGTAAGTGCTGCCTACAAACAATAATCTCATCTCCATGGGGGAGATTTTAGGAACTAATGATGTATGATTTCTAAAAAACCACAACAAACAAACTAAACCTAACTCCTCAAACCCCTCCAATAATACTAATTCAGAGCCTGCAGTATTTCAGTTACCATTCTCAAAGAAGACAAAGGAAAAGGAATGGCAGATTCCAAAGGAGACAAAAAAACGGCATGCAGGAATAAAAGCAAGTAAGTGATTTAATCAGCCCCCTTGACTCTCAACAGATATTTGGTTTTAAAAATCCCTTTGATACAATCAGAAGAAAATAATCAAATGTAGTGTGCAACCACAGAAGTATTTAGAGATGTATTCATCTCTGCTGGAGAGCATATGAATATAAAACACACATTTCATATTTTTGCCCACATAGCTAATAAAGGAGAAAATGTAAGATTTACAAATCATACTAGATGAAAAGTTAGTAAGAAAATAAATAAATAAATAGTTTAGAAGTCCCATAATTGTTTTAGCTTTAAACTATAAATTTGTTTTTCTTTTTGAACTACTATGAATTTGGTTTTCTTTGTTCATAGAGGGTTGACAAATTGATTATTCATAGTTTTCCATGTCAAGACTATAATTCCATCCAGTCTTTTTAAAATACTGTGTTTGAAAAACACCCTAGATCATGAATAAAGTATGTTCATAAAATGCTAAAGTGTTGGAATGGACCTTAAAGATCTACTCCCAACCCCCTCTGTCACAGGCAGGGACAGCTCCACAGACCAGGTTGCTCAAGATATTTTCCAACCTGGCTTTTAACACTTCTAGGGCTGGGGCATCTACAGTGTCCTGGTGACCTATTCCAGTGCCTCACCACCCTCACAGCAAAAGATTTCTTCCTAATATCTAAGTTTAATTTCCCCTCTTTCAAACCGTTTACTCCTTGTCCTGTCACTCCAGTTCCTGATGGAGAGTCTCTCTCTGGCTTCTCTGTGAGCCCCCTTCAGATCCTGGAAGGTTCTGTGAGGTCTCCACACAACCATGTTCACATTTGTGAACGTGTCCTCTCATTGTTTGAATCTAAAATGACTGTGCTTTCAGTTTGAAAGTGATAATTAAAAAGCACCTAAACTTGTTTGAGAACCAACACTCAAAGCAATTCTTTGGGAGGAGTGAATATTCAGGAGGGCCTACTTCATCTTATTTCAAAATTGTATTTGATATCCACAAAAAAAATTGTATGTAGCCCCTGTACCACTTCTGTATTCAAATTAATCATCCATACCACAGCTGGACATGTCCTAAAAACTTCTAAATGTGGTGTCCAAAGCACTGTCTTCCTTCCTTTTATCAACAGAGCATCCAATACCTTATGCCAGAGAAAACAGCCCCTTCTCAGAACAGAGATGTAATAAAGCTGTACCCTTTGATTACTCTCCAATGCAATTCCTTTAGTTTCCCAGAGCTTTAACTATAATGCAGATAGTCTTGAGATGAAAAGTGTGTGCTTGCACAATCTTTACTGGTTCATTTAAGTCTTCCTTCAAAGCATTTTGCATCTTTCAAAGGCCAACACCAATCCAACTGGCTGCTTAAAATGCAGCCTATTACAAAAGCAAAGCTATAAGCTCCTGACAAAAACATTCACCCTTTCATACTAATCACAGATAAAGTGGATTTGGCAATAGATAATTAGGGACGTCTAAAAGACCTCTGTATTCTTATGAAATTTGAATGCCTTCTCCAACACAAAGTAAATATTTAATACTAAATAAACCCAGAATAAAGTGGTGAGCCACGTATGCTTACGAAAATAAACCTTACTTTGGAAAAAATCAAAAGGAAGATTGGTTTCAGTAAACTGAACTGCAGCAGGAAGTTGTTCATGACACCATAAAGCAGGAAGCATATGTTTGGTTAATCATCAGACCAGTGTAAAAATGAACTAAGAAGTGGTAATAAACCCATATACATGCACTTTTAAAACACGATTTATATCTACTTGTAAAGGAGCAATTTGTATTGCCAACTAGAGAATATGATTAGGACAAATTCTCTGGAATAAACAATTCTCTCAGCAACTGATTTTCATGTAACAAAGAAAAAAATAAAAAGAAAATTCAACTGCAAAATAAATGAGACATCAAAGCATGCTGCTCTCAATAACATTCCTTAAGTGTCATATCTTGGCCAGTATCCCAGGATACCCTTGGAAATGACACATTGCATCTCAATGGGATTATTTCAACAAAATATTTTAATAAATAAATTCAGGTTTTATGCTAACTCATTTGATTAAATACAGCTTTATGGGCATTATGTGCAACAGATGTCAGTGCCTGATGGGCTTTTGTTCCAATTCCTAATTATTTGTGAAATTGCCATTTATAAACGCTATCACACAGCAACACCAATAAATAATCCACCTAAAAGGCCTAAGTATGGCTCCATTCCATTCTGAAATGGCAAAAGTCAGAGTTTTAAAACAACATCAGGTTTCAAGGACAGCTCACAAAAAAGTTCAAGTGTTCTGCACAAAGGTAAGGGAAATCAGCTACTTGGTTTATTACCTACCAAAATGCAAATATGATGTGCATAACACAATCTTTTGCAAGGTATAACTGCAGAGCCTCAGGTACTATCACTGAGAAACTGGTACATTTTCCCCAGTTTTCCCATTTCTAGAATAAATGACTAAATAATTTTCTCTTTTCCGAGAGGTACTTTCAGCTAAAATTCTAAAACACAGGTTCTTCAAATACAGAACATTTCCTACCTTTCCTAAGATTATTTTTACCAATCGCAAATGCAGGCCATGATCATGCTACCCTCTCTAGGCCATGTACAAACTCTTGGCACCCTTCATATAGAACAGGTTTATTTCAAAATCACCTGAAAGCAGAGGGAAGACTCCTTCTGATTTCAGTGACTGTAAGAGAATAAACACATTCGTTTATTTTGCATATTATTGGAAACATTTGAAAATTAAATCTCTAAACTTGTAAAAAACCAAAGATATTTCTAATCTGGATACCAGAGACCTGTATTCAGAAATCTGTGACTAACCAGCCAAAATTCTTGTGTACATGCTTAGTTACAAGAATTTTCATGGAATTTATTCTTAAAATTAGGCAAATATTTAACTTCCCAATCAAGCAATGCCCTCAATAAAGATTTTACTGCCATTTTACCCTGATTCAGTGATACAGAAGAGATTAAATGCTATTGGGTGCTTTCATATCACATGCTTAAAAAGATGAAATGAGAATCTGAAAATCTGGCTTATGATTTCATGTTTCTCTCTGATAACTTTACAACATCAAATACATCAATGTTTCTCTCATTCCTATGCTTTTATTTAGATTGGATCCTAAGGTAACAACAGAGTAACTCATTTTAAAAGACAGTAAATATGCCTGCAGAATTCCTGGCACAAAAGCAGAGGATCTGTCAAGTCTTCACTGTAAAAAACCCCAAAAATGAACAACAAAAAACACAGCATTAAGTGCATTTTATTTGCAAATATCGTGTGCAAACAAATCATGTAATTACTTGGGTTGAAGGAAACTAATAGGCTACCACATTTTTTCCTTCTAATACCAGGAAAATTATCATTATCCTGACAGCATCCTTGATAGACAGATATCAAGCCTAGACCTGAGCATTTTCAATGACAGTGATTACAAAACATGCCTTCCTGGATTGTCTTATTGCTTATTGGCAAAAGACAGTTTCTTAGGGTTTCATTTTAAAAATACATTCCCCACCATACATTTCTCATCCTGTCATTGATTACTGATGAAATTAAACTATTCTGGCCTGCTCTGTAAAGTTCCTTTACATTTTGTGATAAGTGGAAATTTCTCTCCCCGGTTGTGCGATCCTTTGCATGAACATGCCCAGTCCTCATTACCTTCTCTCAGCTATCATTTCCCTAAACTTTTCATCATTTTTGTTTGTTGAACTACCTCCAGTTGATTTTAAACAGGGCATTATCTTCCACACTATCTTTGAAGATAATCAAGAAAATTCCACATCACTGACACCCTGGAGGAGACGTTACAAAGACAGACAAGGTTTACAGAACAACAGCACATCATTGCAAGTAAAAGGCATATGCCACCCAAGAAAACCTTTTTTTTTCTTTTTTTTTTTACCTATAAGGATGTTAAAAAGCTGTATTTTAAAGCTACTGTGGTAATTCTTGCACAAAGGAAGCATCTGAGTTAAATTTCATGGTGTCTTATAATACACTAGGACATAAACCAGAAAAATACACAGAGGATTAAGTTTCCATAAAGCCCAAATGATCTGGCATATGAAATAGGAGAAGGAATTTAATCCACTCCTATAATGTGGTCAGGGCACATGACTTCCACCCTGTCTCCATAGCTGCCTGTACAGCACGGGGCCAGAATAGCAACGGTGGCTCCTGCAGGCCACGGGCGCCGCTCTGCTGACCCATCCTGGCCAGCTCTGTGGCCAGAGCTGGGATGCAGCCACCTCCTGGAGCAGCTGTGGGGCCACATTCCTCACTGCCCTGGGCAGCCACCTCCTGATCCCTGCCCCTGGCCAGGTACCTGCAGAGCACAGAGCCTGGATATTTTCATCTGCTCCTTCTCTCTTATGCTCATTTTTAACCTGCCTTGAGGATCTCTTCCTGTTTGTCCCCAGGACTGGAACCTGCAGGAGAGAACAAGCCAAGGTGGAAATTGCTTTGGTTTCCTTCACCCTGTAAACTCACTCCTGATGGAAAATTACACTTTTCAGTTGTCTTTGTAATAGATAATGTGTAAAGCTAATTTTCCTGAGCAAGCAAATTGGATTAGGAATTAATTTGTTTTAATATGAAACAAATTAATCTCTTTACTCCAAAAAAAGAACAAATCTTATAAGGCAGGATTACAAGAATAAACTTTCAGTATTTTCATTAAGAATTTTTAAGTCAGGAACTACTGCTGAGTCACTGTGACATGTTTTTGGAGGTAAAAATGCAGCATGAATGGGGTACAATACACAGGTAGAGTTGCAAGTTTTTTAGTCCAAATGCTTTTTACTCATCATGATATTTTCAGAAGTGAGAGGAACTCACATAACTACCTTGCACACAATTCAGTTTCCTCAAATTTGTTCTCTTTTAAATGCGGTGAACACTACAGTGAATATTTCATACTTTCAAATACAGAAGTAGACATGATTTTGTTTTGTCAACTGGGAAAAGGTACAGTTGTGTCCCTGTTCTCAAGCGTTGTTACTCAAAGCACAGAAGGGAGCACATGACTGTACACTGACCTTCATCTGTTCCCAAATTATGCCTTTTAAAAGCCTTGAATCTGTTTAAGGGGAGCTGCTGAAACCTGAAACGAACGTGGTCTATTGCTTTATAAAGTAGATGAATGTAGAACTTAAGTATTACATTTCAGGCTCTTACTGTACTAAATATAGCAAAATTGGGATGAGGGAGAATATAACTGTAACCTGAGTCTGGTTTTAGAGAGTAATTTTTTGTTACAGGTATTGATGGTTACCCTGTAAAATTTAGTGTGTTTCTATTTCTAACAGAAGATCACCACAAATTTGCAGAAGGAAAATATTCTCCTGATAAAGGCTTTTATTTTTAAAAGCTGAGTCCTTAAAAAAATAACAGCTCTTCAGTCTGCAAATCACACCCCCATAAATTGCTAACCAGACCCAAGTCAAAAAAGAATCTTGAAATACACCTTGCATCTAAATTTTCCTCTCTTGCACTCTGCTTGATTTTCATCAGGATATGTTTAATAATGACCAAACACATCATCTTGAGTATTTAAGGGAAAATTGCACTTAATTAGAAAAGTAAGCAGTGCATAACTGCAGAAAGCATATTTTGCTGTGTGCCTAACATAACGGGTCAAAATTATGCAGCATTTAGGTGCACGACCTCAATAAACTTGTTGAATAATTACAGTGGAGAAGAGGTAATCAAGGATTTCTACTTCATTCATTTTTAGTAAACTTCACTGTTGTTTCTAATGACACAATAAAATCTTCCAATGACCTCTGATGAAGTTCACCTGCATGTCACAGAGAAAGATTAACTTAAACCTAACTCCACAGCACAAGAACAATAGTAAGCTCATTATTTTCCAGTAGAAAAAGTGGCTTAGAAATTGACAGATTTTTTGACAAGTTTGCAAATTTTTGACAGTTTTCAGATGGGAACTGTAACACTCATTAAACATTTAGTATGCTTGTAAAATCATAGAAACCTTCAGGTTGTAAGACACTTTTGGAGATCATCTGATCCAATCTCCTGTTTGAAGCCATGCTAAGTTAGGCCTGATTTCTCAGAGCCTTGTCCAGTCAAGGGTTGGATTTCTCTAAGGATGGAGATTCCTCAGTCTCTCTGGGCAAAGCATTCCAAGACTGAACTATTGTCCATGGGTATGTCCTTGCATCCTGGACCTTCCTCCTGTTACAATTTAAACCTAAATATGGTAAGAAATGCTGATTCTTTTGTCTATGCTGATACTCAGTTGACTTTTGACAGCAGTGGTTCTGAAGGTTTGCCTTGGCAGCAGTCTATTGTGTGACCAGTAATAAATTGCACATCACTATTTTTGTCTTTAAGTGGCAGGGAGGGATTGGGAATAAGCAATTATTTGTTCAACATAAATTACAGTGGTGACTAGCTGGATGTCTAGTTCTGAATGATCTTGATCTTAAGAAAGCTCAGGAACCACATACTGTAGACTCATGCTCAGATCTGCAACAACAAAAGGAAAGGAAAGAAAAGGAAAAAAAGGAAAAGTAAAACCAATTCTGCTATTTCAACTTGTGCTAGGGTTACACCACCAGACTGCTTATGGTTAAATGATGTTGCCCTATTGCAATTTATAGTGAGATTTTAAAAGATGAGTCACACCTAAGGCAAATGAAGTGACTACTGCAGTCATTGTGTTTTTGTCTTTGTATAATTTAATCAGCTGGTCATCTGAACAGTTGAAAAGGATATGTTTATACAACAATAACTTCATCTCTCTGATACAAATCTATTAAATATTGGTTTATATTAACCTAATTTGAAATGAGACAGAACACTAGGGTCCCAAAAGAACCTAGCACACAAGCTCTTCAGTTCACTATTGTTTAGCAAACAAGTCAGTCTGAAGCAAGTTTACAGGTCCTGCTGAAAGAGGATGACAAATAAACACATGGGTCATGCACAATGTCTGTTTTTTATGATTACACAGCTGTTCTTTTAATTCATCATCACTAAATTTATTATATGTATCAAGTCTATGCAAATATAGAATATTTACATGTGTTCTTTATAGATCTGGCATTCCAACATGCACAGTTCAGGTAAACACTTGGAGCATTTAACAGTTCTAAAGCACTTTCATAAATAGTAAGCTATGAATACTTATGAAAAAGTATTATGGAAAAGGGATCTTAATACTTGAAAACACCTACAATCTTCCTCAAGCAGACATACAGACTAGGAAATCCTGACCAAAAGAACATGTGTCCCAGAAACCTCTCTTCTTCAATATCTATCCTCCATTAACAGTAACAAACCTCTAAGAGCTCTCTGAGTATGAAGATCTCTATAATCTTCAGCAACCAGATAACATGACTTTTCCATATAACAAGCATCACAGCTATTAAAATACAGGAAAATGCAGGGCTTTAATGTATTATAAGGGATTTTGAATCTGACTAATGTATTGGTTAATAATTGCCCTCCTAGTCACAAATAAAATTTATGTAAACCCGTGAATTTCCTATGCAGAAAGTTCACGTTACTACCTTTGGTGTGAGAGGCTGCAATGAATTTCCTTGTGGAAGAGTGTTAGTCATTCTGCAGTTCAACAGTAGTCACTAATAAGTGCAGGTGGCAGCTGTTGTACATCTGAAGCTAACAAATGTTATGTGACCAGAGATGACTGGCATGACATGTGGCCACAGCCTTTTTATAAAGTTATGTTCTCAACTATTTTAAAAATGTCCACAAAAGTTCTTCAGAAATACTGTTCCCAAGAAGTTCATGGAAAACTGATCCTTTAATACTTAACCCACTCAGTTAGTTGCATATATTCACACATTATCGCACAGTGATAAACTAAAGTTTAAACAAAAATAGTCATATAAATTCATCTGGAAATCATGTTCTCAGCACTGTGACTTGAGGCTGGATTCACTTGCTTGAATGGGCATATATTAAATTTCCAGCAATCAATTACCATTTCAGCCTTTGTATCTGCCATCATAAATTCAGGCACATGCCCATATGGATAGACAAAGTGCAAAGACAGAACTGTCTTCCAGGCAAATTCCAAAAGCAAGTGTGAAGTTCAGTATTGAAATATCACTCCCTTTTCTGTCCTCATTCTCAAGCACTACAGGCATTTTTATTCTAGCTAATACTTTCCCAGTCTTCCTGGAAATTTTACCTTCATAATCTTTATAAAGATAAATAGTGTTGCTAGAATTTTATATCCCTCCCAGGCACCCCCACACATGTAAAGACTCATGTCACAAAAAGACTCATGGAAGGACTTAGAGAGTTCCAATAGAGAGGAATTTCCCAAAATGCAACCAATTTTAGTTATTTAATGCACACAAAAACACATCTCTTGATGTGGTTCTGGTTATGTCCCAACTTATTTTAGTGTCTTGCTACATTTTTTACATTTAATAGAATTAGAAAAGCTTTTTCTTGAAAAAAATTTTTACCCATGCTTTTTATTTTTATCTTCTAGTACCAGAATTTTCAGTGAACAGATTAAATATTAATACCTTTTGAAAGACATATAAATATTTTAGTTTTTAATAACACTGAGACTTGGTCTGTTTTATATACACCTTATTTGTTATAATCTTCTACGAACTGATCTTTGAAGTCAAGAGTTAATTGCTTTTCTCCCCCGATCAGAGAAATACATTTGGAAAGATAGAAGAAAGTCCTTCCTTCAGGTAATAATTCCCACCCAAAAAAGAGGATTTCATGCAATCCAAACTTTCAGTTCTATCTTCTATGTAATCATTAAAATGTACAATAAATTATGTTTTAAAACTCTAGTATTTGAATAATCAAGCACAGACAGAACTTACTGAAAATACAATAAACCACAAGGAGATTTTAACATTTCTGTTAAGTCCATCTTAAATAGGAAAAACTCATCTCCAAGTATTGTACAAAAAGTAAGAATTGAAGAGGATATTGGAGGAAAAATAACATCAACAACACTTGACTACAGAAAGAGAATACAGTATGAAATACAACATGAAGACAATGGGAAATAATGAGACGCCATCATTACCTGTCATGTGTCCTCATGAAATCCCAGAACTTCTTAGTGCCATTCTGGGAGGGAAAAAAAATTAAAATTCCATTAGTCAAATTAACTCCAAGTGAAAAATTACTACAATGAAATTTAATAAAACTTAAGATGCATTTCTTTAAAAACTTAGTATAGCTGGTTTTGTTTATGAGGCCAGTGCTCTGGATTTTGCCAGTAAGTACTATACACTCTGAGAACTCTGGTAAGGACAGTTCAAAATTTTAAATTCTCAATATTGTGATGACAGCTAACATAAGTTGATGGTAGACTTCAGGCCCAGCATCAACTTCAGCTGCCCAATCTAACCATTCAAGCTGCCAGAAGCTATAAACAGCTATGCATTAACCAGTAAAATAATCCACAGATATGTCCTTCCATGTCCAGAAATGCTCTTACCTTGAGAACAGCTCAGCATTTACCTCCTAACTAAACTCATGAGGGATCCAGGAACAAGACACCTTCCCTCTAACCCCTTCCAAGGCCCAAAATAGGAGTTTATCCACACCTAACTCAAAGGGTCACACTCCACTCTACACAGCAGCTGTTCTTCTGCACTGCTGGTGGTGCTGAGGGCACTGTCTCACAGCAGGCTTGAAATCACAGCACTCACTCAGGAACTGGGAGATGTAAAATGGCTGATTTTCTCAAGATGGGCCAATTCCTGTCCTCTGCCAGCTTAAAAAGACTGATATCCACTATAGCACAGCTGACTGAATTTGAAACAAGCATTCTTTCACAGTTATAATAACACATACACACTTGCCAACATTTATATTCTACCTTCTATAGTTACCTATAACAATTCATACACATCAGTTAATGAAGAGCATGTAATTCTTTACTCTGTTTACTTGAAATGTGATGGTATTTTTCAGCTCAAACACAATTCAAGAGATTTCACTCCCAGGTCAGTTTTAAGTCTATGTTAGGAATCAGTATGAAACCAGAGGAAATTCTTGTGGTTGATACCTTTTTCTTATTAGCAACGCAAAAACGAGACCTGCTGAGGACCTACATACCTCAAATATGCTTAATGTGAAAAGCAGCACTTGACTTCTGTTATAAAGTATGGTTAAATGGACGATCAAACGCTGAGCAACTGGTTAATGATTTAAAGCAGGTAAATGTGAGCAATGAGAGAAGAATCAAGTTCAGTTGGTGGGTAAAGGTGCCAACCAATATAGACAGGCCCTTCAGCTCTATTACAGATGTCATGGCTACCAAGTACACAACAGCTGGTGGGGATTAGATAACAAGCACTCTGGTTCAGAGATTAAGCCCCTGAGCTTTATGAGTTTACCAAGCTTTTTGGAAGAGGGACTGTTTGCTTGCTAGCTGAGTTTTTCTTCATTCCCACAACTCTAATTATAAACAGGAAGCACCTCAAGAGAAACTCTAATCCGTGCTTCCATTGGTGTCTGCACATACCTTCTGTTAGCTCTGACAGGACTGAATGCGTGCATTACAGGAGAAGCCCTGTCATTGTATAAATGCAATATAATGTTGAAAGAGAAATAAAGACAGCAAATCCTCAGTGTAAACTGAAATATTAAAGCCATTGCTTCCAAAGTTGAGTGTGTATTCAATTAATTCCACCTGGTGAGAGACGGAGAAACAACTTTGATAGGACTATGATACAACACACAGCTGCAACATTGTCTTGTACAGTAAGATAATTTAAGGTAATAAATGTGCGAAATTTGTGGGATTTGTTAGCAGATCACTGAGCAGTTTTCCATTTAATACGAAAGAGTTGGAAAACTGTAGGCCAAGTGTAATGTTTTCTGCATGTAACTTCCTACTGTTTCTCTGGTCTCAACCTTTCCCTGCCCCAAATCATAAGTTGGTGCTGCCATCATCCATTCTCCCTTGTAGTGTCCACTTTGGAGAAATGTGGGTGTCCAGCTGCTGGAGATGGCAAAAAAAAAAAGCCTGAATCGCGTCTCTCCTTGCATTAATTAGACTGTTAGTCCTGTGATACTGAGTTCTAACATATGATCCCACCAACAAGCTTCCTAGCTCTTTCCTCCTGCCATCACTTTGTAAATTATAGAACCTAACTGCTTTGGAGCACTTATGGGAGCATTTCAAATAGCTGAGGAAAATTACACCCTAGAGAATTATCCTCACACAGATCCATCAGAACTGAATGACCTCTTCCCAAGGATGAACTCTATTACCATTAGCAGAATCTACCTCACAGACATGCACATAATTTTTAGCAGAAAGTAAAAGAAGGAAATTAGTACCTAAAAAATATTAATCAGAAAATAAATTCAGTATTTTCTAAGCCCAGGTAAAGCTCTTTCTCTAGAACATGATTTGATTAGTATAAGACCCAAATTCAAAACCAGCCACAGGCTAAATTAATTTAAGTCAAGACATTGGTTAGTATCATACACTTTGACAGGACAATACTTATTGAGATATTTTCTGCCCACATTTGAATAAAAAAATTATTTCATATGATCAAGTTGCACCTGTCCAAATAAATAAATCAATAAACAAATGAAACATTCCAACATCTCTTTGTTTACAGTGGCAGAAACTCAAATGAGCCCCATTCATGCCCTATTGTCGAAGTCAAATGTAATTTGAACCCAACCGTATGGAGTTGAGTTTCTATTGTACCCAATGCATGGTTCTTTCCTAACAGACTGGTAGGAAGGTTGCTAATAATTAATAGCATGTAAACAGTTACCAGTGGTTCTTATGCTGCTTTACATACTTTACAGAACATTAATTCCAGCCAGCTTCTAACCAACTATATCAAGCTGTATGTAGTATCTCTGTCTTATCTGTCTTAACAAAAATATTACTTGCTGAACTGATCAAGATTCATGCTTTTAAAAGGCAAGTGGTCATGATTACTTGGTAAACTGTTCCACTCTATATATTCTGATCTTTGACAAAGCTCTACTATCACAACAGTTACAGACAGCTGCAATATTAAAGGTATCAGTGGTCAACATCACTCCTGAAAAACAGACATATCTTTGTGAAACACAAAGGCTCTCTCAAACCCCTTTTTCACTTTAATAAGCTTTAATAATTCACTTTAATAATATGTAATTGCATTATTACATGAAGCCTATTCTCCAATGTCTAATAAGGAACAATCACAGTATCTCTCAATGCAGTGAGAGAACTGAGTACAACTGATTGCTGGGAGATCTAAACACTGATGACAGGAAGGGAAAAGGATTGTTTTATGACATTTGAGAAAGATTTTAAAAATTATTCTTCAACCAGGAAATCTGTCCTATGATGTTTATAAAGACAAATATGTCAGAAGTATTTTACACTAGTTTTAATCTATTCAGAATAGCAGTTCTGATACTCCAACAACTTTGTGTAACACATAATCGATTTGGTAAATCTTTAATCACAAAGTAATCATACTCTAGTTCTGTGCTCAGTGATCAGGTTCTGTGATGTTGCAACACTCAACTAGTGCATATAGTATGTGTAAATTAATAAAGCTGTATTCCAGGAGAGGCAGCATGTGAGACAACTCCGTTTCACATTACACAGAAGACAGATCACTTACATAAGTACTAATTGCATAAGAAAGCCATACCAGGTCAGACGAGATGTCCATCTTGCCTGGCAACCTGTCTCTAAAATTTAAGAACAGAGAAAGCACACAGCAATGCTTCCCCAGAACACTCTTCCAAGTCTATCAAAAGGCAGCTGAGCGGTGGCAGAAGACAGTGCCTCAAAAAGGCATCCAAAGTAAAACACTGTCCCTCCCCAATTCCAAAAAGCAAGGGCAAACAGCCATTTCTGTACTATTTGAATGTGCAAAATGTGTCACAAGACCATATTATCTGTAAGATTGACTTGTTAATGACACTGATAACTTAATCAGGATTAACAGCAGCTCGCTCCCAGCTTGACAGTCTGCACGAGGAGACTCAATGCCTTTTGTTTCAAGTGATTCCAGGACAACCAGGCAGTGCCAAGTGCTCTCTGCTAGACAAGTGTTGACAATGGATCCAAGTTCAGCAGATGTGACGTCTACCTGCACAGATCTCTTTATGTCACCCATACCAGGTCTTCACATTTTCTGTCCTGCTACCATCCTTGAAACCATTTTCCTAAGACTCTTCCTGCACCTCCTCAATGCCAAAATTACAGCAGAAGTCTCTTCACACTGTCTGTTACGGATAAGCTGGACTTGTCTGCAGCCTATCAAAATACCATGCTTTTCCCCACCTATCCTCTGGCTAAAATGCCTTAAGCATCACTGTGCCATGGATACTGCTGTCCTTTGCTTTCCTCCATCACCTGAGGCAATGTCTGAACAAGGTCAAATCATTGTCAGAATGCCTAAGGATAACTCTTGCTTGCTGGAGGAACTCGTCTAAGACTTAGCCCAGCTGGGCCAATAAAGAAGAGAAAAAGGACTTGCTGTGCTAATGATGTAGAAGGAAACATTCACTGGCACTGATTGTATGGTGACACGGGGCATGCTCCACATGAGACAGACCTTGGACATGCTCTGACACAAGTCACTGAGAGTTTCTACTCTTCACGTGGGGCAGTTTGAACACCTTCTTCCTTGTTTTCCCTGAGGGCACTGCCCATGCACAGTCTGCCATCTGAGAAGCTCTTGAACCAGCTCTTACATGAGGTAATGCGTCTGCACAGGTATCAACACTCATCACTGTTAGTCTGACACCATCCTGGGCTTTCAAAAAACCCCCAACCCAAACAAACCAAGCCCCCCAGTCCAGTTGGGTGTACAGCTCTCCTGGGATGCACAAAGCTGCATCTCTGCATCTCTGAGGATGCAGCTTTGTCAAATGGAAGGACTAAGTACTTAAACACAATTTTAGAGAGAGAGATGTAGGCCTTTCCTCAAGGATCATTCCAAGAATCTTCCCAAAGAACGAGATCCTTTTTATAAATAATTTGATTGAATTAGAGCTGTGGTACTCCAGTTACAAGATGCTACTGAGTTTCCAGGTGAGAAAGAGAAATGAGTGTGGTTCTGTAGTCTATGCCGTGCAGCTTATGGTAACCTTGGTACAGTGCCACACTAAGGGCTGACACAGCAGAAGTCTGTAAAACCATGAATGACACAGGGATGGTGAATGAGTAAAAAGTATTCATTATTTCTCATAATATGGAAGAATTATGTCATAGCTGCCTACCTGGGGAAAAGGCTGAGGTTTTTCTGGGCACTGACCTGTCTCCTCTCAATGAACCAGAGCTCAAGTCCTGCAGCTGCACAGAGAGGTTTGCCTTGCTTATGTATAAAAGACTTAACAGACAGCTTCTGAAACAACTACATACAAACTGCATTACATGCATGTTTTTACCATGTGCAATTAAAGACTTCTTCAATTTTATTAAAAGTTTTATTCTGAAGAGTAAATTGAAAACATGTTGGTGTAATGAGTGAAAGCTCACATAACCACTTTAAATGCTTTCTTTAACTCTATGTTGTAATTTTTTCACAACATCACACAAGGTTGTATAAAATAAATCCTCCTCACACAGGATTACAGTAACAAATTTCTTGTAGTTACTCTGTTGAGGGTTCAGATTATTCAACAAAACTAAATTTACACTGGATTGTCACTTATTTAATGACTCCTTGAAATGAGCTCTGGACAGACAACACATGACTGACGGAGAAACAAGTTTGACCCAAAAACTACTTAAAGCTTCTCTTGTATTATTTGCCTTATACAAGTACTTAATAATTTTAAAAGTGACTAAATTAAAGGTACTCCCTTATGTCATCTCCCATGTTTATCGACAGAAAACTTCTGCTTGGACAGAAAAAGTCTAAATGACCAATAACTGTAAAGTTACATAAAAACCACCTCAATATAAAGGTTTTGTACCTTGATTTACTTATTTTTGAGGAGACAGGTAACGGGCCCTGCAGACAGATCACTAATAATGCATGAGACATATGTCCAAAATAAGCAAATTAACATCACATATACCACTAAAAGAGAATGGGAAAAAAAAATCTGCCCATGACAATGATTAACTTCTTTCTGTTTACATTACAGGAGAGACAACATGAGGTTTGGCGACCCATTGTGAAAGGCATAAAACACATATAGTGGGAACAGTTCCTGTTCAATGATCTTACAAGTCAGTTAGAGCCCAGACAAAAGTTGATGTAAACAAACAGAGGCCGTTAAGAAAAATGACAAATACATTATGATTTAGATAAACAACAAGCACAAGTTATGAGGGTTAAAATTACAAACAACAGTCATGGTCCCCCAGCCTCTACCAGTTGGATTTGGTTTAAAGCAGTCACAAAAGAAGTAAATGTTCCATATTTGTGAAAAAATCCAACTGGAGAAGTTGAAGCAATTATAACATAAAATAGCTCTATTCTCAGTGCTCCATTTACTCTGTTTCCACACTTCTAAGACACAAAAGCAGTCAATGTCCTTAATGAAAAAGGATAATGAGGATTCTTCATGTAATAAAATAATTATACTGTAGGTACAGAAAAACAGATAAGACAATTAATCGGCAAATAATGGTCTTAAACGAGAGTCAGCAAAGACAACCAAGAGTGAGATCCCTGTTTAATGATTTACATGGACCAAAGCAGTAAAACTCCGTAGAGGAATAATCAATTTTTTGTTTTTTTCTGCTACCAAAAAAATTTTTAAAGGTTTGAGGGTTTTGCTTTTCTTTCAAAAAGTGTAAAACTTGTTTTTCTATTGCACTTATTTTCACATTCAACCAATCTTCTACAAATGTATTCACACGGTTTAGTATCAATGTGCAGACCAATGTCCCTCTCTGGAAATTCACTGTGCATTCTCCTGTCGAGGTGCCTACTTGCTGCCTAGACCTTCATAGCAAGAAAATACTGAACTCGCCATTTTATTACATGGGTTTTTGTAAGGTTAATCCAGATGAGCAGTGCGCTTGGGGAGTCAAGTGACAGACTCATGAAGATAAAAATCTGCACCAACACAACCAGCTTCTGCTGCCTCCTGCCACCTTTATTTCCTTAAGTGGTCTCAGTTTAATGCTTTTCAGCCATATTCACCTTATTATGACCAGTAAAAGCTGCCAAGAGATAAATCTGCAATAAAAGCAACTTAGTAATTCAGAACTTGTTGGTTTATAAAATATATGGTACTATAACAGGAAAGATGTGTGTTAGCTGCTGCTTCTCGAGTCACAGATCCTGGATTAAACAGAGTGGACTTCCCCTTTTATGGACAGTAAAGCCATAAGAGTTTTGTCCTCATCCCTCTGTAAACGAACCTTTCCCTTCCTTTCTCCACTCATTGCTGAAGAAGTGCTGCTGTCAGTTGAGGCTTCCTTGTTACATTTCTTTTTTCAGCCTAATGGAACCTGATGTCACATCTGTAGCGGTTTTCAGTGGCAACATATGAGGATTGATAACCTAATGTAAATCATTTCTTATCAGCTAAATTATTAATGCTGGAACTCTCTGTTCTGTAGAATCAATACAAAATGTTTTCAGTGCCCACAACGGTGTGCCCAAAGAAGCTGCACTTCCAGGGCAAACTCTGGACTTTACTCTTATCACTTCACTGAGAGAGACAGTAAGTCACCAAATTTCCTTGCATTGTCTGAACATTTTCAGCACATGCCACATACAATAGTTATGTGGATTAACAAAAAAAAAAATTAAAATCTCTCCCAAAATACACAGTTTGGAGTTTTTTTAAAGAAATAAAGCATTGGTAGTCATCACAACGCTGTGAAAGCTGTATGAAGAACAGCTTCTGAAGGAATCAATCAGAGATAGAAGCTAAAGCAAGTTTGGACTCCTGAAGTTTACTGAATGATAATAGAATACCTATTCAATACCTATTCAATACACTTTAAAAGCTTCATTGCTTCCTGTTGAATATTTTTATTGGATTAATGAGTCAGTGGGGTGGATTTTTGTTTTCAAAAGCTAAAGAACTGCTATGCTGTATCTGAAAATCTTTATCCGCAAAAAAAACCCCCCAAACAACAGTGCAAATTAATAGTCAAAAATTCAAAGACATTTAATATTCAATTTTTTCATCTAAAAGAAAAACCCTGTCTTGAATAGACTACTTTGCATCTGAAATCTGCATGAAATAATGACTTATCATAATTTTTTGTCTACTTGAAAGGTTACATTTGTAGCAAGCAGGAAGAATTCTGCCTTCTTTTTATATAATTACAGACTTCATAGAAAGTTCTACATTATCTTTCAAAATGAAAGGAAGCACTTTCAGCTGGCATAAAACCATGCAACTCAGTTAAAAAAATATTAAAATCAATAAAATAATTTCAATTTGCATTAGTTGAGTGACTTTTTTTTTTCCTTTTGAGTGTATATATCACTATCAGAGAACTGTCTTATGCTGGGCTATCTTATTAAATAATGCCAATTCAAATGCAAAGTTGAAGTCACTCAGTCCTGGGGTGCAGTCCCAAAACAGTGTAAGTCAAAACAAAACCTGGGCTGCCCCTTTCCTATTCCACCTGCACATCTTTACTCTACCCTTACCCCACCACTGAGATCTGTGTGGGCTGGTTCTGGGAACTCACCTAATTAAAAAAATTCTTTTTGCTCTAGAAAAAAAACTGATAAAAAAAATTGTTTAGTGGAATGAAAGGGAAAAATTAATAATGAAGAATTATTAGTCGAGATGAATGCAATGCCAGTATATAGACTGCAGGTCTTCAGCAGTGAATATTAAACAGAACAGCCTTGGTCCACTCACAGCTGCTCCAGGAGGACAGAGATGTGTCGGACAGAGAGTGCTCTACAGAGAGACACATGCACACAAAACAGCCTAAATTACCATTTCAGTCCACACCCACTAATCCACTCCATCAGACTGCACACGCTGGAGTAAATGAAGCCTCAGCTTCAAAAGCAATTTGCAGAATTACTTGCTGATGTTGAAAAACTACTTCAAAAGAGTTTAAGTGTTATGGAATTTTACTGGGTTTTTTAAACAAGCCACTGTTTAAGCTCAAGAGGAAGGGGGGGGAGTGTTTGCTTTTTAAACAAAGCTTGTAATATTTCATTACTAAACTATCCAGAGTGTTTATTTTAAAAGCATCATGATTACAAATAATGGCATTTTTCAGTTTTTAACTTCCCCATTCAAGTATTTCAGTTGGAAACAACTGAGTTTAATGCCTTTGTGGAACATACATCCAAAAATACATGAACTGATGACATTTTAACAGAATTAAATGTGACCATTCTACCTGAAGCAAAATACTAGTGCTGCCAATTGGCTTTAGTTGACAATATTAACAGTTTTAGAAGCAAGACTGAGCTAGTGAAGTCCATGGGGACGAAACACCCTTTACTCTAAAGGACATCATGCCAGCCCCAGCTGACACAGCACCTTTGGGCAGGACAAAGCTGCTGTAGTCTCACCATGCTCATTTTAAGGCTTGAACAAGAGACTGGAGTGCTCAACTCTGTGGGACAGCCAACTCTTTGATACAAAGGCTTCTTATCTGAAATTAACTGTAAGACATAAAGGTATTTCTTGAAGAGACCTTAACATCTACCAGTGGAGACCACACCAGGAATACCTCAAGGGACATAAAACCTAAGGTCATAGACTGTAATTTTTACAACCCATATCAATTTTCTCTTCAAAGAGAGGGTTATTCTGGTAGGAGTGTGTAATGAAACTGCAAACAGATGGTTATAGCAGTAGAGTTTACTGTTCAAAGGTGCGATTTTTTCACACTTTGGGAGGTAAAATAAACAATGGAGAATGCATTAATTTATTCAACTGTTAATGCAATACTGGGCCAAGCCACTTTGTTCATTTTATGTACATCAACTGCCAGAACAATTACAACTAAGATACCTGATGTGTAAGTAAACTTTCTCCTATAATCCTCTGGAAGTTTACTTTTCAGGTCACAGTTTGTTTTTTTTGTGTGTACTTTTCAACAATGGAGTTGTTGCAGTTTACCTTGGCATTCAGCTATCATTAAGATCGCTTACCTTTAAATGAAATTTATAAAACATGAGAATTAAGCATATATAAGCACATTAAATTAAATCAAATCTCCTTTCTCACCTCGGTTTTTCTGTTTTTAATATACATCATTATCAGGAACAATTGCATGTACAGATCAAACACCCTTTACTCAAGGCAAATCCACAGCAGTGCACTGAAATCTGTACTACAAAGAATAAGGACATCAAGAAAAACAATATGCACAAAGGTCAAATTTATGACTTTTCTCACATCTTTTTACTGCCAAGTCAGCATATAATTTAAGGTTATAAATTGAGATACAGATGGGGATTTCCTAGTATTAAGTTAAATCCAATTCTGTACAAAGGAACCAATTTCTAACAGGTAGTCTTCAGACTCCTCTGTCATTGTACATAAATGATAAAACTTAAAATGAATAATCAACCATTCTTTTACATAAATTCCTGTTATATTATTGATTTTTGCTGCATTTATTTCACCATTTTCACTAAACTGTGTTTTCCCTTTGAAATCTGTGACACATTTTCTTATTTTGTAGGGATAAAAGGAACATACACTTTTCGTATTTACAAAATTACTTACACTACTTTTTCCACAACATTATAGTAAAATATAAAACCTGAAACTTTGACTGGATATAAGTAAGAATATATTCCTAATAACAAAAGAAGTTTTAAAAGAGATAATATAATTTGGAAACTGTGCATTCAGCTGATGTGACGGCAAAATACTTTCTGTAAATAACTGCTGTATTTTCAAACAGATGTACTGCACATCTCACACTTGTACCCATACTTGCTGAAGGCCTCCACAACAAAGGCCTTTTCTCTAATCTTTTACCAGTATTTTATGTTATTGTTTAAGAAAAAAATTGAGGAAAATAACCTCAACTAAAGGCCACTCAGAACTCCTGGGTATTCTGTGTTTCATTACTTTTTTGGGAGTTTTCCTTATTTGTATAAGTTGTTGCACATTGCTGCAGTTGGAAACAAACAAACAAACGACAGCATTTGTAGTTCAGTAATAAATGAATCTGGGGAACATAGACATGGGTTCATAGCCCTACTCCCAATTTAAAATAATTCATTAATAACTCCAGAAGATTAGATTTATGAAAACACTTTTTAACATTCAATAATCTTCACCTTTAAGACCCTCACTAGAAAGATGGAAAAACTGAATTTAGGCTTTACCCTGGACCACTGCAGAATTGCTTCTAAACATCTTTACTGAATGAAGTAATTTCTGTAGTGGGACTTAAACGGCAATATTTGTTTAGGATTACAGAATCATTTCCGTTCTATCACCTGATGGAGCATTAGTGAAACTAAATAAAAATGATTCCTGAAAATTCCTTTGGAAAATGGCACTTAAACTTCTAAGTTACTAAAGACAATGTTTTGCAAACTTCTAAATTTTACTGAGACACACATAACTATAAGAAAAAATAAACTTAGTTTTCAGAGGCTTTTTTAGAGAGACCAAAAGAATTAAAAACATCTCCAGGAAATCTGTTTTCATCTTTTCTTGTCCACTGGCAGCTGCTTCTTTTGACGAGTTAGCAAGATAAAGGGCCTGACTGAAATTTCAGACTAGTGATATCTAATGACAGGGCAATAATTCTGCACTCATCATAACATACCTAGATCAATCATGTCTGTCTGTAGGAGCTGTTTCAAGACAGAGTGAAATTCAATATAAAGTACCCACTGAAAGTTCGAGACCCCACAGTTGATGAGAATTCTCACTGAATATTCTCGAGCCTCTTCCTGCACTCATCCTGTGTACTCATTAGTCAAAATAACCTTTCAACCCTTTAGAAAGAGGACTCTCCAAATGCTGCACACAGGACAAACACTGCTTTAGGCCACACCACATTCCCACAGCTTGTGATTCCCTGGCCGGTTACTGGTACAGCACAGCCTCATGCAGGATCTCTGAATCAAAGACAGATTCACCCCCCTGACTTTGCTGGGATTTCGGGCTTTCACCTCATCTCTGCAGGCACAGCAGGGAGAGAAGCAAACATCAGTATAGTAGGTAGAAGGAGTAAATGAATCTTTAAGTCATCAGTCCCAAGGCAACCACTACGCCTACAAACATAATTTCTTCTTCTTTGCTACCCTAGGTCATGACCCTCATCCAAGAGAGGAAGGAAAGAAACTGTCCTTTCATCATTAATTCTGCTATGTCATTCAGGAAAACAACACTGACAATACCATAAAACCACAGTTTAAGTTGCCACTGGTATTTCAGCCAAAAGCTAATCACCACCATCAATTGTCTAATATTTCTCATTACCTCTTTAGTCATTCTGACAATCCACTGCAACTTATATAGGATCTGATTAAAATCTTTTCTGGCTGACAAAGAGCCAGCAGGAAAATAAAACTATCCCTCTTCTACCACAATACTGGGCCACTCCATATTTAAACAGATAATAAATCTGCATTCAAAAACTATGCAGTTGATGAATGCTGTTCTAATTTAAAAAAAAAACCAAAAAACAAACAACCACTGACTATGTCACCTGAAGCAGAATGCTGATAAGAAAAACCCTGTCCATAGACTGTTGTATCATTAAAATTGGATATTAAAAAAACAACAAACAACACAGAAAGCAATCCATCATGCATACCTGCAAAGTTACTTGGTTTTCCTAATGCACCTGATAAACAAAATCCCAGATAACATGAGTATGATTTTAAAATAGTTAACAAATCTTTTCATTTATATACATAACTTACAAAGGACAAAATACTTCTGATGAAGCCTTCAAATGAGTGCAGAAAATACAGCTCCATGAATAGTACACCTTGCCTCACACACCAGGCTGGTAGTTGCCAACAAAGAACCAGCATTAACAAGATTGACCAAGGTTAGTAGGCAGCACTTGGGACATCTCTGCATTTATCAAAGTTGGGCACAAAGCCAGGTGCAGCACTGCTGTGTCTCTGTGGTGAAGTAAGAGCAGGGAAGGACACATCCCAAACACCAAATCTCACAGGAACTCAAGGATACCACTTCCTCCAAGTATGTTCACAGACAGATTCCCAGGCTGTTGAGCATGTCTTCTCAGCAGTACTGAATAAAACTATTTTATTGGCTGCTTCTGTTGCCTCCTTCAATAGAACACCAAGATGCTTTAAGGTCTAAGACTTATTCTGAGCATGCAATGGCACAAACCCAGCATATACAGAACAGCCTAAATCTTAGACAAAGAAGGAAGGTCACAAGTTCACTCCACAGGGTCAGCAGGGCTGGTTTGAGAATGAAGATTCAACATCCACAACTACGACAGGCAATTACACACCTTCCCTTGCAAGAGCAAGACACACTTTTCTCACTAAAACATATACAAAACATACCACTGAAGAAAGTTTTCTTCTCCCTTTCATCCTCTCCCCAAGGCACATCTGCTGGGTGTGGTTTGTCATCCCACTTAGTGGAGGACTGGAAGGCATGACACTGCTCTATCCTATGGGCTGCAGAAAACTGTACAGACAGAGGCGGGGGAAAACACAATGCCAACTGGCACTCATCTAGGTTTTTTGAGAAATACTTCAAAAGCAAATATCCCAACAGTTTTTCCGTTTAGTGAAATAGTTTCCCTGACTTTTTTCAGCCCCTGGGTGTGATTAAATCTTTACTCTCACCCCCCCAATGTAATTCTTATACTTAAATCTTGACATTTATATTATTATTTTAACAAATTAATCATACTCTATGGAGCATCCCATAATGCTTTAGGGAGGCTTGTATGTTCCCATGAGTCCTGTGAGAGTTATGCCAGGAGGTTTGAACTCCTAGACAGATCAAAGAGAGTGCAAAGAGATAAAAAGAAGCAGAGTTCTCCAGACTGACAGGTCAACCACCTCTCCTTGACATGAAATAAGGGTGGTTTACAGAAACAATCAGGGAAACGTTTATGTCTCAGATTTGGTCCTGTAAAATACTATAGCAGTAATTTGGTTTCACTGAATAGGAGGCCAATATTCACAGAATTATTTAGGCTACAAGAAACCTTCAAGATCATCAAGTTTCAAACCCTCTGCGCCATGGGCTGGGACATCTTTCACCAGACTGGGTTGCTCAAAGCACCATCCAACCTGGCCTTGAACACTTCCTTGCATGGGGCATCCACCCACAACTCCCCTGGGCAACCTGTGCCAGTGCCTCACCACTCTCACAGCCAAGAGCTTTCTCCTAACAGCTAATCTAAATCTATCTTCTTTCAGTTAAAGGCCATTCTCCTTTGTCCTATCACTACATTAAATAATCTCATCTGATTAACTTATCTGAACAGTACAAATCAGGTGAGTTGCAGATAAAATTTTAGGCTGTACAAACTGCAGTGCTATGGAAATGTCACTGTGAGCAGCAACACAGCTTTACACAGTAAGCCAGAAACTGCCTGCGTCCAATCTTTTCAAGTGTCAGAAATGTTACAGCGCTGAAAGTGGAGTGCTAAGTACAGATACACATATGAACTTCTAAGGCAGACTTGCCAAAAGATTTGATTTTTGAAAGCCAATTTTTCTTCTAATCATGCTGCTTCAAAAGCTCAACAAGCTGAAGTGGCATAATGACAACAAAGGTAGGTCTTGAAGCCAAAATTAAATTAAACAAAGTCAACAGTGATAGTTTATTTCAGCAGTTCTGGATAAAATATATAAAAGAGCTATATAGTGTCATAGCCTAAATATTTTTAAAATTATTTATAATATTATAGTCAATATACAAATTTACTGTTTTCCTCTATTTTCTCCCCATCTTGACTTCCAGCTCAATTTGTCAGAATATACAATTTCTGGTTAAAGAGCACTAAACTGCTGCTACTCCAATTAGCTTACCTACTAAGTTAAAAAAAGTTACTCAAATTGCTTTCAAATTTGCTTAAACTAGTACTGAATAGAAACAATGTAAGGGATGACCTGGCCTCATCAATTAGAGGAGCTGAAATATCATTTTATTCAGCAAGGTTGGAATTTCAGAAGGTTATAAAAATTCATGCCAAGGATCTTAATATCTGGGCAGACTCACTTATCAACTTATCAGAATCCTTTTATGTAGCAAATCAAAATGCTACATCCATTCTAAGCTGACAAATAACCATTACAGCTAATTAAAACAATCCAAAATGACAAATATCATTGAAAAGAATCCTTAAAATGATAACATCAAGTGACCAAATTCTACGTAGTTGACTGGATAGTAAATATTCTTACATCCCATTTAAATGATATTACACATCATGAAAATCTTACAGATTTCACTCAAATAATGTCATATTTTTTGATTAAACATACCATTTCTAAGCACTATCATTTGCAGAAAATCCAGTAATTGAAGTCATCATATATTAGGCTTTTGGGAAAAACCATTTTCTACATTTCATAGAATCAAATCTAGAGTCAGAATCATGCACAGAAGTAGTTGTTTTAATCCAGAAGGAACTTGTGAATTTAAATTGGAACTACAACACTGAAGATTTTTTAAATCCGAAGACAGATATTGTGCTTTGTCAGCTTACTGAGGAATTCTTCCACACTTTAAAAAGAATTGTTTGCATTTGCTTACAAAATGTGCACCCCGATCATCTGCAGCATGACATGAGAAAAAGCATTTGGTTTAAAAGAATGAAGCTCGTATTCTCAGTGGAAATGCTGTTTTTAATGTACACTTTTTTCTTCACTTTTTTGCATTAGATCTACAACACAACAGTAAAAAACGTAATATTTACTAATTGGGGGGGGACTGTGGAGGGAAATGACAGTGGGGAGAGGAGAGGAAAGTGAGAGGGTAGGCTCCAGAAGAAACATGCAATTACTAGATGATACACAAATGCACTTTGCACACACTGAACACCACACAGAACAAATGCACTGCAATGCAGAATGTATGCACTGCAACACACAGAAAAAAAACCATTTCAAAAATAGATAGGAACTTGAAGCACTAATTAATTAAAAATACCAAAAAAGGCATCCCTAAAGACAGAGGGAAAAGTAAGTAACGACCACCTACATTTTTATGCTTTGGTACTTTTCCATCTACATATTATGAAAAAAAACCACAACACTCTTGGAAAAAACATCTTGCAGACACATAGAGGGTCACAAAAGCTATGAAAGAGATACTTAACACAGGTTCCTGAGCAGATGACAAGCCATTAAACTTTCACCTTTAGGCAGTTATGATGACCTGATGTCTCTTTTATGATATTGCCCATTTTTTAAATTAAATCTACAATGTGTTTAACAAGCAATTCTTCCACCAATCTTTGATGTGTTTTACTTATAAAGCAATGACAGTTTTCAGTTCAGGCTCCTTAAAGTTCCAGAGAAACCATTTTCCACTCACTTGCTTTGAAAGCCATTAAAACAACTTGATGAAGAACAGCAGCAGGGGGCTAACAGAAGCCAAGGCTTAGGAACAATCTTTAGATTTTTCTCCTAAGACTTTCTCACAGACCCTCCTCACAAAGATCCTCAGGGCTTTTTATCCTCTCCTTTCCCCTCACCCCCCTCCCAAAAATCAGTTCAAAGTGACAGATGCAACTAGCTCCAGATTCTGCTCTCTTTTTAATTTCACTTTTACCTCTCAATTTTGATAGACTCCACTGAAATCTGATTCCCACAGAGGCAGTCATCATCTTCCCACTGGGAAAAAGTAATAGGTAGAAAGATTCAAGTAACTTGTGAACACCTTCTAATCTCTCATCCATTCTAACAGAGAGCACTACTAGCGAGAAATGTACCTGTTACTTAAATACCATATACTACTGGCATTCAGTAAATCGAATTAATTGGTGATTAATTGATCAGTGATTTATATACATTATGCACTACTGAAGTATTTCTGAAACTTTCTTTACAGTTTCAATACTGGGATATAAAGAACTATGAAAACCAACTAAATGCTTTAAAATGGGAACTGTCTGTAATGAATGGTAAATTCTTTGGTTATAGTTTCATGTTAATGCAGAAATCACAATTTTATGGGAACACACCTACTAGGACAGTATTTATGCTAATCAGAATCAGCAGAGCGGATTTTTTTTGCCTCTGTTTTGCTATGCTCACCATAATTGTATTTCTTTGATTATGGCTGACTGAAGGACAAATTTAATTGATGGCTACATTTGTGGAACATCTGTAAGTCCAGAGCCCTACAGACTTTTCAGTTGCTGTATTCAAGTGATGTCACTGTGGTCAAGATACCGAACACAGGATTTCTCAAACACGGACAGCTAATTCCATGAAGCAGTGCTCTGGGACAAAGCAATCCCAGATTCTGGTTACAATCCCTTGTTCTTTCAAAAATGAGAGCTACAGTTACAGTACACATGGGTAGGAGCAAACAGGGACTACAGGAGGCCAGTGTCATGTCTCCTCAACTTGAGGACAGGGGCAGCACATTTGAGGGACTTGAGGTCAGGAAAGACAGATGGTGGGCATTCCCATTAGAGCTAAGTCACCTCTTGTCCTTACTACATTGAGCTTTATGTTTTCCAGTTGATAACCCTCACAGTTTGTGTTTCTACATTATTTTACCAAGCTCATATTTGTAACTCAAACTGTGAGAATACATTGTGGAATAAATTTCCACAATACATAGTGAACAAATCTTATTGGTACTTTCTCAGAAGATTAATAATTATACTTTCTCTGCTTGTCCTCCCTTCAGCTAAAGTAATACATTATTAAAATGTTAGTGTGAGATGTTTGTTAATGGGTTTTTATTTAAAAAATTTTGAAAAAAACCCTTGAAAATAACTAGTAAGAAATTCTAAGTCAGAAAACTGACATACAGCCCTAAAAGTAAACATGCAAAAAGTTTCTGTTGGCTTTCTGACATAATTATATCAAAAATATTGGAAAAGGATCCATCAAGAATACAAACTAAGGAAGTCTAAGAAATAAAGAAACAATACTCTAATGAACAGGAAGAGTTATGTATGATTTTCTAAAAGCATTCAATCACTTTACAGAATTGAAAAAATGTTAAGGCTGGGAGGACCTCACAAGATCACTCAGTACAAGTCTCTTAACGGTGGCAGGATCAAACATATGTTATGTGAGTGCTATGTAATACATGCCAGATACAGAACATGCTTCTAAGCATTATCCAGTCAGAGCCTCCATTCCAGACTGTTCCATCATTCAAACTATTCCACCATTTGTGCAATCTTATGACTAAAATAAACACTTTCAAGCCTATATATGCAATAGCACTATAAGATTCTTATGCTGGAACTACATGACAGAGCTCATCATGAATGCTCCTGCAGAAAAATAATTTAATTAAAATTAGCATTAACATTACTTATTACTATATTAATTTTCAAGAATGTTTACTTCTCCAGAGGGGCAAACTTTTCTTTTCCCATATTTTCTATTTTCAGAGAAAGAACATCTCCCACCTTCAAGAGTTTAGCCTCATTTCCCTATAATGTATTCATCACCACTCAGCACATCTGTCCCAGCAAATCCCATTTCCTGTTCTATTCATGAGGCTCAGCAACCTGGAGCTTTAGTGATTGCCGCCACACTTTTCCCATGGCCTTCTCACCTCTCACCCCCCCCCACGCACCCCGCTCCCATTGTTTATCATCTGTTCTCCCCTGCTGCAAACTGCTGTCAGATGTTCACTTATCCCTAATCTTACTCACTGCCTTTGATATTCTTTCTAATCCAACAACCTGTCAACTGGGGCATCAGCCCATGTCCACACCAGCTGCTCTGTCACAGGCCGTAAGATTCCCTCTCTGCTCCAAGAGGTATTTAAAGGATTTTGACACAGCAACCGCAATGTGAAACAAATAATTAATGCTGTTTTGATCAGTGATCAGGGCTTTAGTGTGACATGAGCTGACCACTAAGAAAAACTGAGCTTTACTTTGTTTAAACTTCAGTAAACTTTGGTGTTATTGTATTAACAAGATTTTGATCAATGTCTGAAGGACAGTGCCAAAAAAGCTAAGTTCTTTAACTTTAGTTAAAAATTATGAAGAATAATTAATCTGAGCGCAAGTCAGAGGGGCAGATAACATTCTATGCCTGCTGTGTAAAACATGCTTATTTATGCAGTATCAACTTGTATAGAGTTTTCAAAGCATGGGAGCTGACCTTTTATGAGCTACAGCTGAAAATACAAATGTATTTTAAATACAGCAGCAGTCAAGAAAAAAATATCTAAAATACACTTATTTTCAGGACTAGAGTAGAATAGTTTCACCGCCTATAGAACATCAAATCCTGACATTTTAAAGAATACTGCTATTTACAGAAAATGTCTAATTTCCATGATATTCAGATTTGCTATAAACACTTAAAATTTTACAGTGTTCATCTGCTTTAAAACATATCAAATACACATAATGTCATAGCTGAGATTGTGATTCAGATGACAGATTTTTTGTATGAGGAAAAGTTTCTGCTATTTAAGCAAACACGTGAATTTTGATCCAAACTGAAAAACAAATACAGCATTTAGTTGTTGGAAGAACATGAGCATTATTTTATTTCTCAGCTCTAACTGCAATTACTACAAAAGAGATGGTACCAACAAGATTAAAAAAAGCTTACTTTATACCCTACAGTAGCTGTTTTTCACACACAAAAGTATAATAAAACCTCAGTGATTAATTTTATAACATGGTTCATTCACTTAGAACTAAACCACTTTTATTCTTAGGGCTTGTCTATACCAGGACATCAAGAAAAAGAATCTGAAATAAGTATCTTGATGAACTTGAATTCTGCTACTTAAACTCCATTAAACCCCTGTGTGGACACAGTCATCCAGTTTAGTTTACTGCTCCCTTAGGGCACGCACTGGAAAGTTAACATGGATTAAGGTAGGGTATGAATTCAAAGTGCAATCATACTTTGAAAATGGTTTAACGTAAACAGAACCAGACTCTTTGTTGTAGAATGAGACATGGAGTTAATCAGGAAAGTCCTGTGTAGACAAGTCCTTGCAGATGAGGCTACTGGAGTGGTATTGTCAGAGCTGATGGTTTTCAACTTCTTCATCTGCAGACGTGGAAACATCTTCCAGGGAAGCTGCAGGCCTTGGTAGCACATTAAGCCTGCTGATAATTGATCTGCTTTTCTTAGCTGCCTCATGTGGATGAACTACAAGTATTGCAGTGGCCTCAGTGAGCTGCATATCAGAACTTGTGAAGTGCTGGTTTGAGCTCACTACAACCTATGTACCTCCTCTCACACTCAGTCTTAACTGCACAGTTACTGTGCAGTAACCCAAGTAATCTGATGGCATTAAATGAGAATTTACTGACTGTTTATGTAAGTACAGACACATTTCAGCTACAAAAGGTGCTCAACAAGGCCTTATTTGTTCCTTTATATGACATTTGCTGTCACAAGTGTGTTAAATGGTAGTGTGTCTGACCTAAAAATACGAAGTTTTGTCACTGTCAGCTACTTTTCATGCATTTACTTCAAAGCTTGCATTCACTTGTCAAAGCATGCTGGATAAAGAAATTAAGACTAACACAAGGTAATTTCACTGAAACAAAAACAAGTACTAGTGTTCTTTTCAACTACTGCTCTTATTAACAAACGCTTCTCATTTCCCCCTTCAGTAATTCATAAATGTCTCATACAAAAATAACTTTGTACAAATCTTCAGAGTTGAATTCAAAGCATATGGCAGAGTCAGAAGCAGATATGCCTAGATTCCTTAGCTCCTTTTCTTAAATCTGTGCACTAATTGCAGAGAACACCATTTCTCTTAAAGGAAATCATGATCCCTCAGCACTTAACTCCCTAAAGCTGTCTTTGCAAAAACTTCTCTTTCTTTTCTTTCACCCATATCAAAGAATTATACTGCACCTCAACTGCATTTACTGTTAACACAGCAGCAGTCAGCTCAAAAATCATTCTCATCCAGAATATACCCCTGACAGAAGCCAAGATGCACAATGAAGAATATATTGTAAAAACACTCTCAGACTCCTGTAATTTGCAGCTCAGGGACTCCCTGAGCTAGAAGCAGTATGTTTCCATTTAAGATTAATACTCAACACTGACATAACAGACTTGACAAGCTGAAGAAAATGAGACAAACTTCACAGGAAAAAATGGCATCTCCTTTCACTGCTTTAAAAAATGAACTGCAAATAAATGTGTTACTTGGTAACATATTTCCTACTACTGGAACCTTTTGAAGATTCAACAGGAGACTTGCTTGTTTGAACAGGTAACTTAAAAATCTGTTTACTCCCTCAACAGCATAATTTTTAACTGTCAAAATAGAAAAGAATGTTTTATGTTTATAAAAAAGCAGACGGAAGTTCCATAGAATATTTCAGGCAGCTGGGCACAGCACATTCAAGTTGCTATTATCATATACAAAAATTCCTAAATGCAAAATAAGATTGTCAGTATTATTGCTACACTGCCCTGCTTCGCTTTTTATCTTCAAAGTTTTCATGACATTAATGATACAGACCTCACTTCTTTCTCCATGTACACATGTATTTTAATCCTGATGACATCTCCAAGACAGTTAAAATTGTAAGACACAGTGGTTGCTCATGGTCACAAAAGAAAGCAGTAACAAACTCAGATCAGAAGAAATTCTTTCCTCACTGATGAATTTCACCCTGCTCATGAAGCATATTTTCTACCCATTACAAAGTTCATGAAGTGTTAAAATCTACAGCAGCCTTGAAAATTACTTCAGAATGACTACAAAACTCAAAGACATAGTAATTTAATTCCTTAACAGTGAATGAAAAACATCATGCATTAAAATGAACTTGAAGGGAGCATTTTTCATGTTTAACTTTAAGATAAATTATTTAAAGTATTAAATCAATAGAGGAAATGTGATGCTAAGACGTTGACACTACTCTGAAGCGTGGAAGGAATGTGAAGCTCAGAAAAGAGCAAATAGTTCAAATTTACCACTACTGACTGCATGGTTCAGTCGATATGCATGGAGTTTTTGAGGTTTATCCCACCCGCATCATTGAAACAGATGCCCATTCACCATTCCACAGATTCAAAACACAAACTCACTCACATTCAAACACACTGGGAAAATTACTGATAGTTAGTTCTAGTCTGGTGGCAAACTTCTAAAAGTTCCTGGGCAGAACTCACGTATATGTTTATACAATGCAAGGAAACAGTGGCAAGAGCTCCCCTGCCAGAACAATCTTCAAAAACAAAGCTATAGGAGTCTGGGCGAGATCCACAAAGGCTTTGATATGTGAGCTCTGGACAAAAGTTTCTGTAACAGCTCAAGGTTTTATTCCCGCAGCTACATGCGTCCCCCCCAGCTGATGGATGCTCTGCCTCCCCTTTGAAGGATGCTGTCCCTAGCACAGAGGTCACCAAAAAGAATATGCAAAGGCAATTCACTTAGTCCTGTGTAAAGCTCAGTGATTTGGCTTAAAGGGCTGATGGCAGTGGGTTTGAATTGGAGCAACAGAGCAAGAGCTGGAGCAAACCCACCTTCTGCTGATTCCCAGGGGGGTAAGAACCACTTGCACAGGAAGAATACTGCACGCAGTAACTTCTTAAATTGCTACAGCAAGATCCACCATAGCTCTGTCAAAACCCTGTGTAAGAGTGCAAACCAACACGCAGAATCACCGAAATCTCTCCTTTCTCAGGTGCTGATTAAGAAAATTTTGTTGTATCCAAATCCTGTTTGGATACTTAATGCTGCTCAAAATCCTAAGGATTCCCTTAACTGTTACTACTCGGAGTCGACTTCATGACTTGGAGTCTCAGCAAAGTACTTAAACTTTTTTTTTTTTCCTAATATATAGGCTAGTGCCTGGCTAGCATACACAAAAGAGAAATGAAGATTTACACACAAATGTGTTTCCCAGCAGTGAGCACACTCTCCTGTGATGTGGGAAGCAATATTAATTGAAGTGAGATCTTGCAGCCTGACTCTACCACATCCCAGGGAAATGCCCTAGCCCTTGGGCATTGAGTTAATCTCTCATTAGCCATCCCTCTGGTCTCTTGAATAAATTATTTATGAAAAGAAGAAAAACTTCAATAGGAAAAAGTGAAAAGAGATTTACCATGGAGTTCCTGGTAAAGAAGCCATTTCTTCAGGAGGTGATGCATGTATAAAAAAAAGCCAATTTAGATAACAAATCAATTTGTACTTTGGGGGCAAGTACACATTAAAGCTAGACATATGCTATCCTATATGTGAGAAAAAGGAATTTTCTTCTCTTGGTACCAAGCAGAAGCTAAATATATAGGAATTCAGGGTTCTTACTGACACAATATGCCTCAAGTAAGGTACCTTATCCATCTCTCAGCTCCGGGCTACCTCACTTCAAACACAGCTTATTTGACTGAGGGCCCCACACGGAACCAGGCTGACAGCTGAAAATCCCAAACAGAAGCTGAGGTACCTTTTGAGGTTCTGTCAGACACCTATTTTGAAAAAGATAATCTTAATCTGTACTTTACCCCTCCATACTGGCCCTCACCAAAATCTGACTAGTTTGCTGAATTCTACAACTCCTTGGCTGCACTTCCATTTCTACCTTTACACTACACAAAGACAGAACTAATCATTTAAATGAGTGACTGGTAGTGATTTGTTCAGCAAGCCATAGCTTGGATGCCTAACACCAAGCTGCAGGGTGCCTCAATCTGCAAGGTTCAAAACCTGGAAGTCTTTCAGAAGGGTATATAACTACTTTTATGCTCTACGGGAAAAATTCAGAGCTCATTGCTTTCATTTAAAATACAGGTGGGCAGAAGGAGAGGATGATGAAAGATCTCATACGAAAAGCTCTTATGACCCTCTATTGGGAGAACAGAATCCACCGTCGGCATAAATTGCTGTAACTTCAGGAACTACCATGATTTCTTACAACCCCCACTTCAGCTGAAGAGCCAGAAACTGACATTTTTCTCATGACCTTTCAGAAGAATGTTTCTATATGTAACCAAACACAATCCAAAGGATGACTAAAGCTCTTACAACACAGGAATCTGGGACTGGAGCACAAACCTACAAGGACACTGCCGGGGATCTCTCTAACATGACAGTAACTACCTTACTGGATTCCACGTACACACAACTCTGTTCTTGTGTTTGTCCACAGCTCCCAGTCTGAGCATCTGTATGTCCAAGGAAAATACTCAGCTGGCCAAAACATTAATCCAATCCTTGAGCCTGCAACTGTAAATGTGTAAAATGCCTCTGAGGGCAGGTAGACAACAATCTGAGTCTGTGGCCCCACGTTTCACCAGATGCGACGACAGCCCTCTCGAGAAGGGCTACCTGTGTAACCTGCATGGGTTTACAAGAGTATTTCCAAAATCCCAAAATATTCTGAGTGGGAAGGGACCCACGAGGATCATTGCTGCAACTCTTGAGTGCATGGCCCACACAGGGATTGAGCCTGTGACCTTGGCATTATCAGACCATGCTCTGACTGACTGAGCTAATTTATTCAGCATTTTGTTTAGATTTTAGGCCCCAAATGGATCCTCTTCAGGTGTCCTGCAGATCTGTAAAGCTGCTAGAACAACAGTGGTTTACAACTCACTGGGGTGCAGGTTGAATGAATAAAATCAGACTAGCAGGATACACTGAGATGTAAATCACCTATCTAAATTTATCTAAATTTATGTTTAAGACCTTACTGTATTAGCTATAGTAGTGTGATTCTAATTATCTCTAAACAAGTAGTATAATTTGGATATGAAATGTCTAGAAATCAATGCTGTATGTAAAAATTCTTTCAATTTTCTATTTGAAAGAAAACACACAACTACTGCTTTCTCCTAGAAAAGCAGTAGTTGTGAAAAAAAAACCCAAATTAATAAAAAAACACCTCTCACTCTCTATATGTCCTTGGACAGAGGATATATGTTAAACATATACCTATTTTAGGAATATATCTCTTTGAAAATAAATTTCAAATTCTCAGTCTTCAAGGCCCAAATTATCCTTAAATAATGTTATATAAATACAAAAAAATCCATCAATGAATCTTCCTCAGACTACAACAAATTACAGGGGATGTGTCATAGCTTCCCAAAAGGTACCTGTAAGACCACCCCAAGCCTTTCAATGACAGCATAATGCCACATATTGCGTCATTTAAGTATCCTAACTAATTTCAGTTTTCACAGTGCAACAAATGCTATTATTCAAGTTTTTTCCATTAGATTACTCTGTTATCCAGAAAGATTTTTTTATTAGATTTGGGTCAAGTTCAGCAAGCAAGTGGAGGGAATTCATGGAAGGGGAAAATTAATGTTACTGTAAGATACAGCAATTAGGAAATGGGAAGAATAAAAGTTTCTTTTCTTTTTCCAGCTAGTGAATTAAAATAGTTGGACAAGGAAAGACCTACTCAGCATAAAAGCGTTAAGATCAAGGGCTAGATTTTGGAAACAATTGTCAGTTTTAGAGGAGTGGTGGAATTTTCAAAAATTCTTAAGCACAACAGGCACCTAACTCGCTTGGATTTTAGACTCTTGACTGTTTAATGGGGTTTTCAGCAGACTTAAATGCTTTTGAAACAATTAGTCAAATGACTGAAAATATTTAGTATTTCCTCTGGTTAGTAAGTCAGTTTTTAAATGCAAAATGTGTTTCAATAAATGTAGGCCCTGTCTCTCAGGTCAGGTACAGACAATTGTGCTTACATTGAGCTCATGCTCTCAGTAGGCTGGACCCAAGCCAGCCTCTGTACAGATGCCATAGAAACCACATTTTCAACTTCATTTTAAGACAGTGCTGCAGCCAAGGGAAACAATCCCTGCCCTCACCAGGCCCCAAACACTCATCCCTAGCTACCACATTACCACTTCCCCTCTGCCAGCATAATGAATTGAATCACTGATCTTGTTTAGGTTAAAATTGACTTCTTTTTTTGGCTAGATTAGGTTTGACCCTGGTCCAGCTCACTCAGTTGCTGCACAGACACTTGTGCAAGGAGAGGAAGCAGCAAGAAGGGCAAGTCTATTTCATTTGGTGGCAATGCTGGTCTCTGTCAATTCACAGCACATGACCAAACATATCCTTATTTCTTCTTCACAATACTCATCACATCTAAGGCACATCTAGTCAATTAAATGTAATTTTGCAATACTGTTTTGTACATTTTAATTAAATCCCGTTTTTCGTGTAAATAGAGCATGACTCAGAAATGAAAATGATATTAAGTAGTAAGACCCATCACTTGTAAGCTAAGCCAGCAAAAAAATCAGAATGTTTTTCAGGTTTACTTCTGATACCTAAAAAGATATCATTCAGTGTAAATCTCTCAGCTGTTCATGAATCAAAATGGTTTATTTATCCCAACTAATGAGAAGAGAGCTTTCTTTTCGAAAATAATGTACAAAATGTATTTTTAAAAATGTTAAAAATCAGCTCATCTTCTTTGATGAAACCTATTTGAACCCTTGCTTTTCATTTTCTCTACTTTATCTCACTGTTGGACTCAATACATTCCTCTCCTGCCTTTCCAACTGATGTGTTTAGAAGCAAAGCAAAGAATGAGAGATGTGTTCTGCAGCATCTATTTCTAGGGATGTCCAAACTCTCCTTCTTTTCTCCTTCTACCACTCTGCCTGAGTAAAAGCTCACCCTGGACCAGTCAAGAACCAGGCCCAAGGAAAGCATCCAAAGAACATGCAATGTCTTGCACAGTGAGAAGTGACTTTCCCTTCACAGCCTGCATTCCTGCTGCTGTTGGAGGCACCAGTTTTCAGTGAGCCCCTGAAAGGTGACTCATGTTGATATAAACACAATAAGGGACAGGATTTCCTTCCCCACTTCCCACCTGCAGGCACTGAGGCTCTTCACAGAACCACAGAATAGTCAGGGTGAGAAGGGACCTCTGGAGATCCCCCAGACCAAACCCCCTTTCATGGCAGGGTGACCTGGAGCAGGTAACACAGAAGTGAGGTGGGTTCGGAATGCCTCCAGAGAGGGAGACTCCACGTCCTCCCTGGGCTGCCTGTTCCTGCTCCTCAGTGTAAAGGAGTTCTTCCTTATGTCGAAGTGAAACTTGTGTTTTAGTTTACGGCCTCTGCTCCTCCTCCTGTCACTGGGCACCACTGAATAGAGTCTGGCACCATCCTCTTGGCACCCACCTCTGAGATATTTAAATGCATTAATGAGATCCCCTCTCAGTCCTCCCTAGACTGAACAGGCCAGCCCCCGCAGTCTATTCTGATAAAAGAGTGATAACCCAGACCCTAAAACATTTGTGGATGTAACTGGGCGTGCTGAGGTCTGGCCAGCAAAGGGCTCGAGAAGTGAGCAATCCACGGCAAAGCGAGGCCCAAATGGAGAGGTGAACCCAAGCACCAGCACGGGGTGAAAGTGACAGCCCCAGCCCCGCGTGGGCGGCAGGCACAGGGGCACCCACAGGCACGCAGAAATCGCCGGCACCCCAAGGCAGCGTTCCCACGCTCCGCAGGGCCACATGCACTGCCCTCCCCGAGTCCCCACCTCGGGGCGGGCCGAGGGGGAGCGGGG
>JAHLSL010000007.1:4994199-5185180 GCA_025920805.1 Petroica traversi | reverse complement strand
CAGCCGCCGCGGACGGGCCGGGAGCGGCCCCGGAGCTGTCGGAACGTGGCTGCGGCGCTCTCCGGCCTCTGCCCTCAGAGACACGGAATGCTGCCTTTCACCCCCGAAACGGGGACACAGGACTCTCGCCGCCCTTATTCACAGAATCACCAAGGCTGGAAGAGATCTCTTAAGATCATCCGGTTCAAGCGTCCACCCTGCGCTGCCTCTGTAACCCTTAAACCGCTAAACCACATCGCCCACTGCCAGATCCAGACACCTCTTGAACTGTGACGCCACCATCTCCCCGGGCAGCCTGTTGCAATGTCTGAGCATTATAATAGTGAAAAAGTGTTTCTCATATCTGTTCTGCATCTCCCCTCTCTGAGCTTTAGGCCATTTTTTCCTTTCCTCTCACTGCAGGCACGGAAGAAGAGACGGGCCCCCACCCACTTCTCTACAACCTCCCGTCAAGGAGTAGAATTGTTCTCCAGAAACACCTGTTTGTGATCCTGTTTTCTCAGAAGCTTGGCGGATGTTCTCGGAGGGTCTGTTATTCCCACGCTTTAAACCAAAATGTATGGGGTATACCGGCACTGAACTGAAATCTGCCCCCTTTTTCCAAAACCTTGGTGCTTGGACATCATCAGGCTTTGCAGAATGAGCCCCTTGCTGTGAAAAGCACAGTCTCTTCTGCCTACATGCGTGGTGCTTTCACGCCAAATGGGGTTTGTATGAGTGGTGTGGAAAATGCAGGTACAGATACTGATTCATGGATAACTTGGCATCCATCTCTCGATGCTTCCAACTTTCCTTTTCAGGGTCAGCTTCCAGTACTGGCCATGCACCCAGCCCATGGCAGAAGAATATATGCAGCTCAGTTAGACTCCCCGGGCTGTTTTCAGCAAAAAGTTACAAAATAGTTATCCTCTCCCCTTTGGCTTCATTATTTTTTAAGCAAAACACTTAGATTTAGCAATATCCTGATTTTCACTGGAGTTTGATTACAGTTATGCAACATTAGGTTACATTCCCCAGGGGGCTTTAATACTCCTAATAATGATTTTCTAGGTTCATGAGCAACGGAGCTCAAAATTTGTGTTGGTTGTAATCTCACTGATTTGTGATCACTTTCCATGCAGATGTGCTTGTGTACAGCTATTTTAGTTGCTATATAGATTAAATTATATTGTCAGTGTATCAGCTGCACTGAGAATAATATTAAATTTCTTGTATCTGTTTCTCCTTTTGTCTTACTCTGTACTTCTGCTGCAGCACTAAAAAAGTTTATTGTCTTGTCGTGAGGTAATAAGAATTTCAGCAGTCTAGCTAAAAGGAACAGATCCAGCAATTACAAAACTCACTAAGAAGTAGATGAGGCAGCACTTACATTGCAGTTCTGATAACGCAAGTGGCAAAAAAAATGCTTGGTGGGGCTGAAAAGTGTGGTTTTAAAAGTATGTTTGCAAAGCTATCATAAAAAATAGGCAAGGAAATGTGTTTTATTAGCTGACTTCAAAAATATTTGTGTAACTCTGTTTGCATCACTGTATATGTCTACATATTTCTGTTTTTTTCAGAATGATCTCAAGGTCGTTCAGCGCTCTTGGGAACTTAAGCTATATTTTTCTAGTAAGTTATTTCAGTCTTCCAAGTCCAATTTAAGTATAAACACAGTTTCCATGCACAGCAGGTTTACAGTATCTCTGTTTGCTTATGTTAAAAGTTGCCGGCTACCCAGGTCGGTTCAGCCAGTCAGATTGCCCTCTTCAATAAACATTCTGACACCACTTTCAGGTTTTGAGTGTGTGTGTGTTTTGGGGAACGTGTCATACTGTGTGATGGATTGCTTATTCCATTCCTAGGCTTAGGTGGGAAGCTTTTGGGGTTGATGTGTCACAGACCTGATCTCATTAATGTACCTGGAACAGTTGAGCACAGTGTCACAGGAAAATACATTTCGGATGCTCTGGTATTGCCATTGCAATGGAAAGCTGTCAATCCCTTTGTTGGAAAATCTTCTTTGTGAGTATGCCAGCGGAACGGAGGATTTAACAGGCTCAGACTGAGAAGCTGCCTTAGTGTTCCTGTTCTACAGGTGAAATCTGAGCAAGAAAATAAATGGGAAAAGTATGTTCTGCATAGTGGGACTATCATTCAGCACGTTGACCTGAATTTCATTGCAGTTCTTTATTAAGGCTTAGATACCCTCTGCAGCAAGTGGCTTTGCATTTGCTAGTCTAGGAACAATCCCAAGAAGGAAATTTCTCAGCTACCGTTTATTCAAAAGGGACAATAACAAAGGGGAACATCTTTTCTATGGGTGAAACACACTACTGCTTTCTTGTTCCCTTTCACTACTTTTATGGCTGAATGGCACCGTGACACCAGCCTGGCTCTGAGTGCACTGAATTCACAGCAAGAATTAGGAGATGATACAATGCAGAGATGCTGCTCAGCCCCTCAGCTCAGGAGTCAGGAGAGCTCTGTTCCCACCTTGGCAAAGGACATGATGTGTTTGCTCAGTAAACTGCCCCAACTACTCTGTTGTGTGTTCCTTGACATCCCTTGGCTCTGTTGTGTGTTTGCTCCTTTTTAAAGCAGAAATACGAGTGGTGGTATTCCTCCAGAAACTTGGGAAAACAGATGTCCATAATTCCTAAGTGTAAAAGGACTGTGTTCATGCCTATTACCTTCAATGAATGAGATGGTTCCAATACTTAAATTTAATCCCATGCTTAACTGCTTGTAGAATCTTTTGGGTTTGATTAGCGTTATCCCAGTATCATTTATGTTTCTACGATCCTGTCCCTAGATTACCAGTTCCCAAACTTCTTACATCCTGGATTGCTCTTGGCTATCACAATTTCTTTGCAGGATGCTATCCAGGTTTGTCATTGCACTTCTAATTGAAATAGCTGCCTCTACTGTCCTTTCACAAATGTGCCATCACATCTTCCTTGACAAGTGTGACTGTTAATTTGACTTCCAGAAAACCAGGAATGTGCCAGAATGACAGGTTGCCTTTCACTACATTAAATAGATTCCTTTTCTCCCTTAACAGTGGCTTCTGGATTGTTTATTTAAAAAAAAAATAAAACAAACCCAAAAAACCCCCGAAACAACAGATACAAGGTTGTGAATGCTGTCATGAGTGCTTTGCTCATGGGTTCTTCAGTCTCCTGGAGCTGCTGATCTCCTGTTGTAAAATAGTAAAATCTAGATGCTTGTCCCTAGGCTGTAATAGCTCGGAGAACGGCTTGTGTAACAGTGTGATAAATAACCTAATAAAGAAAACCAGAAAGTGTGAATAGGAATTTATTTCTTTCCTGCAAAGGAAAATCAACAGAGTACCTCTGCAGGCAGAGAGGGAAAAAAGAGAGGTGTCCTGTCTGGAGCTAAAGAATCTCAAGGCAAGATTCACTGGGATTTCTTACAAAAAAATGAAATGTTAACATTAGTGTTAAAAAGGAATTCTTTCTGCAGCATAAAGTTATTTGTTTAACAGACTTCTCTTGCCATCAAAGCAGTGTTTGCTCTGAGTTACTTTGGGAGTAACTTTTATTACCAGTAAAGCACCCAAACATTTTTTTCTGGTTGCTCTTCTAAAAAATCCCCTTCCCCTCACATCCCCACAGTCCTTGAACATGCACTCTGCAGGGGGTCAGGTTGCATCCTCATTAGCAGTTTGTTTTATTGCTGTTTTCTTTGGGACACAACCGGGAATGTTTCTGTCGCAAGCCCCGTGCCGCTGCCCTGCTGCTTGTGGTGGCTCTGAGAGCCAAGCACACCCTCTCGCCTCCACCTGCACGCAGGCTTTCAGTGAGTGGACACCCAGGAACGTCCCTTGCAGTACTTCCCTCTTCCCACTGGAGCTTAGCAAGGTGCCTGAGCTCTTGGGTTCCCTCATGCAGAGTTAGGCAGCACATTTTCCGTAGTGATTTTTGTGTGCATACGTGCCTGTGTGTACTTTTAATCTCCGTCAATCCCTGCCAGGCTCACTTTGTTCTTTGACATGCTGTGCCTCATGAGCAAAAAATCATCAGGTCCTGAGCCTTTCATCTCCAGAGGACTCCTTAATATATTGCAGCGTATCATTAGTTTTGATACTTGTGAGTACAGTAGTTACTAAGATACTGAAAGTATGAAAGCCTCTACAACTGGAGGCATTTTGACTTACAATTCTCAAATTTCATATTTAAAAGATACTTCTAACCCTCATGGTTGCAGAAGGAAAAGCCAGGAAATGCAAATGATGGAAATATAAATGATGGCAAACCTAGTGGTTTGTGAGCTGTTAAGTCGAGGTGCCAAGGTGGTGCCACAGGTTTGGTAGAAAGGCTTTGCTGTTGGGGTGACAGATAACCTGAATCCCTAGCTCTGGGCAGAAGAATGCCAGCAGAAGCTGCTGAAGCCAAGAGGCTGACCCAGGATCCAGCTGTGTGCCCACATCAGCCCCATCCAGCTGGAAAGCCATCAGAATCATTGTCTTCTACATAGAAGCTGCTCGCAGAATTTCTTCCCCCCCCTCAGCTCCCTGGGCCACATGAGGTTTCATGTAGGGGTATTAGGAGAGTTGGACACCTTTGCTTTACAGGCTTACTGAGAAAATGGATGAAAGTGTCCAAAATGAAGTCTATTTTGTAAACTCATGTTGGGAATCCTTATGGTTGACAGCATGAAATCGTATCCTCTTCATGTGGGCCATCCGTGTATCACCACAGAGATGTTAGTTTTGAGTGCCTTTCTGGGGATGAGATGCCTGCTCTTTCTGTAATGAAGTGGCTGTTGTGAAGTTTGCCTTCTAAAGCTTACCCCTTAGGCTCCTGGGGAAAAGCAAGCCCGAAGCTGCCAATATCTAACTTTTAATTATTATTCCGTTCTGGGGCATAACCACCCTGGTTACATTCATGAAAGTCAGGAATCGTGCTTATGCAATTCTTTTGGCATTGTAAATTGAGCCCTAGAGAAATTTGTTTTGATTTTAGTAGTAACTTTTCTAAGAGACGACTTTTTTTTAAAATAAATTATTTACATTTCAATTACAAAATATAAAATTAGAGGTCCACACTGCAGTACATAACATTATGTTCCAACAATTTTATTCACCATCAATTGGTTCAAGGCTGCTTTAATCCATGAATAGTCTCAGTCTGAAAACTTGGAACAATTATTCCTGAGTTTGGTTTGTAAGGACTGACAGCATGGTGTGTGGTATTGCTGATGAGCACCACAGTGAGTTAGAGGAATATTTCAGTGTTTCACTTAGATGTTTTGATTAGCTCCACCTTGTTTTCAGAAAAAGTGTATCTCTCTTAACGAGAGCAACCATCTTGGTCTTTGCTTTGCAAAATCAAGAGCTGTTTCATGGCTGTATTAGGAAACTCACCTGTGTCTGATTAGAATAGTGTGATTTCCCAGAAGAGCTGAAATTTATCCATCTGCCCTGTGAAATGAAGGTCTGATAAATAACTTTCTTTTCCTGCCTATCATCAGTAAAAGCCTTGAACTAAATATGGTAAGAAAAAAAAATTAAACATATCCAATGTAAATATAGATACAGATATCATGACATGTAAAATTGGTTTCTCTAAAAATAGTGAAGGAGAAAAGCTCTTCAACATAAATGTGTAACTAATATGTCAGATAGTTCTTAAGTTATTCACAATATAATATGACAAGTTGCAATATGGCATAAAGTAGAGGAGGGGAGGTGAGAACATGGGAAGTAAATTCTCATTTTTAGCTTTTCAGCTGGGGGAAGAACAACCACACAGTCTGTGAAAAAATAAGAAACAATATGTATGCAAAATTTAGATACTTTTATATTATTTTAATTACTACTCAACAAATGTTGCCTACAGCTAACAGAAATGATTAGAGGGAAGGCTTTGATTTTTCAATAAACTTCTCTCTAGTGAGGGAAAAAAGAAAGTGATAAGACCGTGTTGTTTGTATTACAGTACCATATACAACCAATATCTGGATCTCATTATGCTGGAAACTGTTCAAATGCAGGTAGAAAAATGGTGTCTCTCACAAAAAAAGCAGCAAAATAATTTGCACAAAAGAACAAACAAGTTGAATGTACGGTAATAAGGAACAGCTGAAGGAGAGCAAAAGATCAAGAAGAATCTTCTTTTGTTTGCCACATATGTATGCAATAGAGCTGGAAGGAGAAAAGTGTTTTGATTTCTCAGGGAACCTTGATGTTCCAACAGTTTGAAATCGCCTGTAAAAAGGACTGGAGCTGGGGTTGTTGGTACTGGAGTGTTGGTCGTGGCTGTAGCCATGACTGTGGTATCTCTGAGCTCCCCATTCACCATGGCACTGTGCTGTGCCTGGTACTCTGCCCTGGGCTGGGGGCATTATGAGCTCAAGGGTCCTTAATCTTCAGGCAATTTGTCTAGCAAGGTTTGTTGAAGCTGTAGGAGCTGGAAGCCCTGGTCCTCAGGAGACTACCAGCTGGGCTACTCAGAAGCTGGGACTGGCATATCTCCAGTGGATGCCTACCTGTTTTTCAAAGGAATTTAATTGAATCCTTGTCTGGATGAAATGTTTCTGTTTGGTAAATTGAGACATTCCAAAATAAAAATATAGTCAGAGAGGGTTTTTTTTCACCAGATGTAGGGAGCAGGTACCTGGTTTCTATTTCGACATATTTAAATATAAATATATATATATGTGTTTTATATGATAGAAAGGTAGGGAGACACAGCTGGCCATTTTCCTGCCTCCTTTTCATTAGGCATTATACATTATTTTCATGTTTATTTCTATTATACCAGTGCTTAGGAACCCAGAGCTTTATTGTGCTCATCGGTATCAAATCACAGAACAAAACTGCCTAAATGCTCCAGTGAGATTCTTGTGGTTGGAACTGAGCTGGAGAAGAGCTCAGAGGAAGGACAGGGTAAGCGCCCCACAACTTAGTTCAAGGAGTTGTTACTTTTCTTCCAAAAGCAGAGTTAAAGGACAGCACAGACGATGATCTGTGGCAGTGTGGGATGTGGGCTGGAGATACAAAGCAGCAGGATTTCATTATCGAGACTTGAAGTCAGGAAGCAATATAAGGGTTGGACTGAGAGAGCTGAAATGATTTAGCAAGTAACCTGCAGATAGTTGAGCTGATTTGTTGTTGAGGGCTAGCTGGAAAGTTAGAATTTGGGTCTTTAAAATATTGGGTCTGGAAGAGATTGGATCTCCATAAAAATCAAAGTTCTGAAAAACAAAATCCTAGGCATTTTATGCTGGACTTTCAAAGCTGTTGGCACCAACCTTTCCTAACTTAGCAAAGTGCCTGACTTTGGAACCTTGACAATTATTTTTTTTAAATAAATGTTCTGCATACTTTTCAATTCTTTAGTTATAGTTCAGAAAAAAAAAAATAACCACAAAATCAACCCTTCCTCTTTCCTACTTGTGATCTATCTTGCCGGAATTATTATTTTGCGCTACATTCTTGGAGGCTGCAGAGAAGGTTTCCAGAGCATTTCAATTGGAGATGTGGGTATTAGTATGCTCACAGTAAAGCTGAGCTCAGGGATATCCAGCCCTAATCTCTGTTGATCTCCCAGAGCAGCCTATTTTCATTTTACTTTTGCATTGCTCCCTCTCTCTTCCTTGCCTGCAGCCACTTCATTAGAAAGCCTGCGGAGCAGGAGAGGTGGATGTGTTTAATGTTGTCAGGTGTCAAGACCAATGGAAAGGTTTGTTTGGCTCCCTGCTCGTGTGTGAGGAGTTTGCACCTCAGCCAAACACAATGGACAAGGCACAGGACATTAGGGTATGAAGCTGGCTTGGGCTGTGCAGGGATATCATTCCTTTTAAACTGATGGGGATCTATTCCCTGCATTGCCTTTCTGCTGAGACTAGATCTGAGATAACTAAGCAACCTGTAGCAAGAAAAGGCCCTCCTCCATCAAGATCAAGAATTATATATTGTTTTAACCACGGTGCTTTCCAACAACTGCTAGAGTTTTCTACTCATATTTTAAAGATACAGAGTCCATGTATGCTAATATATCTGCATGAGAAATTGTCAGGACATAGAGCCAGGCTTTGGCAGAGACAATAGAACAGACTCACAAACAGGTGGTTTTCATCACTGGATGCATAATGCTGTGAGTATGTTTTATCCCCTTGCCTGATGTCCTGATGCTGCAGAGGAGGCAGTTCTCCTGGACATAAATCAGGATGCATTTGCTGGAGAGGGTAACAAAGTGCTTCCTTCACCAAGGCATCCTGCCTGGTACCTGTATAAATACCTCTCGGCAAGCAGGTAAACCAACAGCACATAATCTGTCATTGCTGAAGACAGCATTGCTGCTCTGGGTACACAAAGAAGGAAAGTATGTTTAGAATGAATGTGGATGTTCCGTTCTTCATTCATGTGTGACTGAATTCTAATCTCTTTTAGTGTGCCGTAAATCCAAAATAACATACTGAAGTCAGTGCAGTTCCTGGGGATTTGTGCTACTGTAAATGAGAACAGACTAAAGAATTTTTTTCTCCTTCTCTCTTGTAATGGTGAGAAGAAAAGCTGGATTGTCAGCCTGGCTATGCTTCTTTGCTTTGCTGACTTTGTCATAAAATGGACATAATTTAAACAGTCTTTATTTTTTTTTATATTTAGAATATAGCAGAAGGAGAGCCTTGATGGTTTTTTATTTTACAGAAATATAAACATTAAAGTAATTTTTCTTTTACACGTGACTTAGAAAGCATAATTTACTTGAAAGGACCCTATTATATACTCTGTCCTATATTTGTTTATCTAATTGAATAGAAGAGCATTTACTGCAGTTTCAAAGTTAAGCCAATAAACATTTGTCTTTGTGTTGTAGCAGCAATGTTTGACAATTGGGTTGGGCAACACCCGTTTTAACTTGGGTTTATTTTATAGTATTGACGAAGCAAAACTCCAAGGACCTTTTCACTCCCTTGCTTGCACTGTTGTCACAAGTATGATTTTTGGCAAAAGTTTCTGAAAGCCTTTCTTACAAGTTGCCTATGTTATTTAGATCATCTTTGCTCCCTCACCATACAGGTTATCTCACAACTTTACATTTTATTTCATATCCCTGGATATCCTGGGTCCCTGGTGTGTGTGCAACAAAATGTAGAGATATGAGCAGTGGGATTTTAAATGGACCTACATTTATATTTCCAGTTAAAATCAAGAGGAAAGCTGCAAAAAACCAAACTGAACCTTTTTCTCATATGTGCCATGCTCACACCAAAACATCTGTCCATCCACTCTACCTGCTTCAAATCCAGGAACACCATGGTTATAGGGGTGTTTAATGCTTATTTTCACTTCAGTTAGAAGATGCCGTTGGCATACTTAGACATAAAAATACTTAAAGATTGCTGTATTATTTTATTTTTTCTCTATAAATGGCATTCTGGATTGTGCTGCCTGTATCAAATAGCTGCAGGAACATCCCTCCTAATCAGTTCCTTTTGGGAGTAGGAGCGTCGGGCTCGTTCTGAAGCCGTGCCAGTGCCGGCAGTGCATGGGGACTACAGATGAGATCTTTGTTACAGAAGCATGAGATCAATTCACCATCCCAGGCCATGTAGTAAATGCATTCCTGACTGAATGTTACATCGTTTTTATGTTCCTGGGACAGCATTGTGCTGTGTCTCCTCACTGAAAGAGCCATGTTCATTAGATACAGGAAGTCCTGCTAATCATCCATAACGCGACATTAACAGCTGCTGGTAGATCTTTGAATGCCCACTGATCAGGGGAAAGTTTGCAGATTTGGTGCTTCTTTGCTGTGATTGTTTTCCTCAACATGCTTCAGAATCTGAAGTTCTGTTAAAGAAAAAAAAAAAGAAAAAATAAAAAGACAACAAAAAAAAGGGCAGTTAATCCTTAAGGTTGTGAGGAACACTTTTAAAACATGCACCAGATGGAAATCAATGCACTAGTGTCTGCAGGCAGGCACATAGGCTGAGAAGCAATCTGAAGGCTGACACTATTTGGATTAAAGGCAAAAGAGCTGCAAAGCAGTCACACAACTTAGATATCATCAATACAGTACAGGGGCTCTGCAATTCTGCAGTCAGCCCTGTCTTGTTTCACATGGTTGATAGCTTTGTTTTTGCCAGTAGCTCAAGATAAACCCAATTTTCTCTCCTGTTGATTTGTGCTCCCTTTCTTTTGTATAGACAACTTCCATTACTTCCTTTGGCAATGTACACAGAGAGCTGACTCAGGAATGGAGCTGACCGGAAAAAAAAAAAGATTTCCAGTCTATGGACAATAAATTTCTATTTCTCCACTTGTTTTCTACCCATTTTCTCACAACAAGGAAAAAAAAAAAAAAAAGAGAAAAGAGCATGACTGCTGAATGGTGAGATTTTTGTTTTGAACTGTTTGGATCTATATGAAACCCTTATGCTGGAGTTGATTAGCCTGGTGGCTGCTTTGTGTGTAGTGAAGTCTTCAGGAATCTATCCTGGGTGCCAGCAGTTACTCCTTAGCCCCAGACTGGGATCTCTGACACCTCTCTGAGGGTGAGATATTGCAGGGTTTCTACAGATTATTCTCCAGAACAATCCATTGTTCATTCAAGAGCCCTGCATGTCCAGCTTCCATCCAGTTTATGGGACAAACTCTCTGCTGACAGCGTTGCTGGCTTTGGTAGAGAAAATATTAATCCAACGTCCTCTGGGTAATGCTAAAATAAATTATAAAATTCCCAAGGTGGTTTACAGTGTCTGTGAGGAAAAGTACAAAATCACATCTTATACCCTGGAATCCAGGTACTTCCCCAATGTCAGCAGCAAACAAGGGATGTTGTCTCAGGGACCTGAATAATCCATGTGACACAGAAGTGATGTGGGCCAGAAGCACATGAAAGCACCTTCATTCCTGGTTCTTCCAACACAGGAAAATGCCCATAAACCACAAACAACCTGCTCAGGAGTGAGAGCTCTGCCAAATGAATAGTGCAGAGCTGGTAGCAGCTGCTGGCTAAAACAGGAAGGCAGCTGGTGTCTATGGATGGTGCCCTAGGAGATGACAAAGGTAAAACAGAGCAGTAATCAAAGAAATGCCCATCTTCTGGGTGGAGGTGTTTGCAGGCAGCACCTTGCTACACACCCAAGTACTGGGCAGCTTGAGGTTGTTGATACTCTGCAAGACCATACATGGTACTGTTTGCTTTAATAGGAGCAATTAGTGGGCCAGTAGAATAAACAGGGATTTTATGAAAAGGAATACTGATCCATTCATGGATGGATCTGGGATGAAGATTGAGTCCCATGCTTGTCATCAGTCAATGCCCCCCTGAAGGTGTTTGTTGTCCAGCCAGATATCACTGCGAGATCCTTACAACAGACCTTTCATTTTTGTTCGTCAGCTGCATTGCACGGTATCCTGGGCCTCCAAAGCATCTCTTTGCTGTCAGTAATGCCTGCAGTATGCTCTTAGTGCAGGCAGGCAAAAGAGCACGTCCCAGAATCTGCTCACAAAATTAAAAAACCAAAAAAAACCAATATCATGGTTTGCTCAATTCATCCTTGGCATTGCAATAGCAAGAATTTGCAGTGGGAAGCTACAGTAAGGCAAGTTTAAATGAAAATTAAGAGACATTTTTCCAACAGTGAGCATCACTCACTACTTGAGCAAAAGTTCCAAGGGAAACCACCTCATGGCTGATAATTAGCATGGTATTTCTTGGTAGTTTGTAGACAAGTTGATAGATTCCACCAAGTTTGATCTGATACAGACTGTGAGCAAGGCAAGTAGGGATTTATTGGGTAGAAGTGCATGGCAGAAACATTGATTCCAGTCCTCCACTACCTTCTGTCTCCTCTCACCTGGTGTCCCTCCTGTTCCCAGCAGGGAGCCTCAGGAGGAAAAATTGCAGGGCTGGCACCTTTTGTGCCTGCAGCTCAGTGACAGCAGGGCTGCTCCCTTGGTATTCAGGTGTTGTAGAGGAAAGAGGACTTTGGTTTCATGTTTCTGCATCTTCACCCTTCCTTCTGTCCTTCCCTCCCTTGAATTTGGGAGTTCAGTGCTGCTGGGAGGAAACGGTGGGAGATCTGGCTTCGAAGGAGATGGATCCTAGAACAGACCAGGAGTCTTCAGGCTGTTATTTCCCCCTGGTCACAGAGAATAAAGTAAATTTCTGCTGGTACTGGATGGTACATCCAGACAGGGCAAGATGCTTGAAGCCCTCAAATGTTGTTATCTGTTGTCAGCCAACAGCATAAAAAATGTAGCACTCGAGTTCCAAATCCTAGAAATTGGCCATGAGGAATCACAATAAATAAACATTTCAATTTCCCTGCACTAAGAGTCTTTAATGATTTTGTGTTTTTTCTTCACAAACATGGAGGCTTGAAATTAATTATTTAGGTGAAAGAAGGGTCTTTCTTATGATCATGATTTCTTGTCTTTGTCTACTTAAACACCCAGTACCATAGGTTTAGGTTAAAGAAACACATCAGAAGATTTGCTTTGATATCCTTAAACATGGAAACAATGGATTCATACCAGAGAGTGAGACTGTTGTGAAACTCAAGTCTTAGCTTTAGCTGCAGAAGTAACTTTAATAGGCATCCACATGTGTTTAATAAAATCAGATTTCCACCTATCCAACTGGAGCTTTAGTCAAAGCAGCATATTTTGCAGTTCCCACTCAAGCCAACCAGTATATGATAGTAAGTGCACTGTTGCTGGATCAGGGAACGTGGAATCAAACAGCACTGCAATCCATCTCACACTTCGCAGCTAGCAAACTGAGCAGGAAAGTGTTAAATCTCCTCCAGCAATGCTGTGTGGGAGCCTGCCAGTCATCTTTGCCTTTATTTGCAACCCAAGCAAAGAAGTAGATTCTCCAAATTAGGTCACCTATTTGCTTCATTCCGAAATATTTTTATTAAAATTAAACATGTTGTCTGTTTCTTCTCCCAGAGAGAAAACAAACATTGGCATCTAAAGTGGTGGAAGACAAACACTTGGTGCTGGGCAACTTGATTAAAGTGTATTCCTTGTAATGAGCGGTGCCTCCCTTATCCTGCCATTGTGTTCAGACAAGAAAAAAAAGAGGAGGGCCTGCCCTTTCCCATTGTACAGTCACATTTTCCAAATGCTGTGAAAATGGGTTTTATGAAAAGCTCTAAAACATAAAAAAAAACCCCATGAAATATGAACTCTGTCTTTTAGGAAACCACTGAAGCAACTCTTCAGTGAAGGCAACCTTGTGCCCCTTGGATGTAGGAAAGCTGTTGAAGTTGGTGCTCTATCTAACCTACCAGAGAAGGAAGATAGTAGTGATAAAAATGGTCTGGGATAAATGTTATCAGAGCTTTGCTTAAAAATTTGCTACTAGAATCAAAGCTGAATTTTACTTGGGAAAGGTAATAAAGGAAAAAGTGATCTGCAGCAGAAGACTATGTTTGTACTGTTATATTTTTGTCTCTGCTATCGCCAGTACCAACATCTACATTTATCTACCAGTGTACATTAACCTGCAGTCCACTAATACATTAACAGACATTATTAGCTATTACAGTTCAGTCAGATGTAGTGAAAGAATCAGAGAGTCTCTACATCATGTTTGCCCTTATACAGAGAGAGTTGCTTGTGGGCATTCACCTGTGTGCAAACTGGACAGAAAAAATGAAAACTGTGCATTCTATGCTTACATTTTGCAAACATTAAAAAGAAGCTGCAGTCAGTAGAAATATACACCTATCCTCAAAAATAAAAACCCCAACAAAGAAAATTTGAGACTTGGGCTGAGCCATGTCCTCAGCTCTGTTTTGTGGCACTTCTGTTTGTTTTAAAGATTCAGCATGGATTTTCCTTGGTGTCTTTGTGTGCTGAGTTTTACTGTACTGGTTCCACCACCACCAGACTCAGTAAACAAGGATGTGCCCAGGGAAAAACAGACATGGTTAAAAAGATTGGTGTTGCCAGCCAAAATCTGGTGAGGTGAGTTTGGGCTTCTAGCAGCCAAAATAAAACAGTTGTGCAGGGCCAAGAATTTTGAGATCGAGAGGGCTGGAGGAATTCTAAATATTCTACAGAAGTGGAAGCAACAGGACTTGGCAAAATCCTTGGTCGAGATAGAGAAACAACGTGACTCGCTAGCCAAACAACAGGGTGGTGTTGAAAGAGAGAGTGAGATGGCAAAACCCTTGGGCAGAGAGAGGATATCCAGGAAGGAGTGTTTGAAACTTGGGCCTGGATGGAGATTAAAAGTTAGCTCTAATGAAACACTGATTTGCTCAGATATTTGGTTCACTAAATATAAATTCTTGACCTAAAGTTCTTCTTCAGTGTGATCATGGGGTCTGAGCTGACCAAATAATCCTGAGATCCAACAAAAACACAGCACTCTTGAAGTATATGTGGAAAAATACAATATATACCTCCATCTATACTTATGAATATATGTGTTAAATGGACATGTTTTTGACATAATTGTTGAAATAATAGAGACAAATATTTCATACTAGTTTTAAAAAATTACAGTAAAGAATCTAATGTCCTTTTGCTTAACTTTGGTTCTGTATCAAAACATTTGCTTTTAGGTTTTCTCCTTTTCCTTCCTAAATTTAGGGTTAATTACATTCCCTGTAGCTAAGAGAGCTTTCCCTAATAGAAATTTACCTATGGAGCCTGCATCAGAGAAGGTTAACAGATAAATGCTTGTACCTGTTTGGCAAGAGAATTAACAAAGTGATGCTAATTGATACTGAACACCTTGGGGTAGGGATATTTTTATGTCACCAATTATACACTAATGTGTATTGATTGAGAGGCAAGCAGTGCACACACCAATTCTTCAGCACAAAAGAAAAATGCACTCAGCCAGCATGGCACTTTTGCTGTCTGATTTTCTTTGTTTTTAGCACCAAGTCCAATATAAAAGGCAGGTACTTTCAGTTAATTAAAATTACACATTTTATCCAGGAACACATCAATAGATAGGCATGTAAAAGGTAGAGATTTTATCTCCCTCAAAGAGAACATGGGTTTGGTTCACTCTTACTCTTTGAATTTGTGTTTGTGGCTTATTACCATTGTAATCAACAAAATATAAATCTCCTTCCAAGCGCCTGCTTGAGCCTGACAGCCCCAAGGGAGCATTTTACAGCAGGGCCCTTCCATCCAGACCCCTGGACTGCTCAGGGTCTTTTTTCGTTCTTGCATTGGAGCTGTCAGAGCTCACAGATGTAGTGTTGGGGTTAGTCAGCAAAAACTCTCCCCGTGTTGCTGTGCTGGTGTCTGGCATGCAGAGCTGGGCTGCAGGAGCAGAAGGGATGCACGTGCCCTGCAGGGCCTGGAGCCCGCCGAGGGCGGAGACACAGCTCATGCCAAAATATGCAAAGAATTGAAATGAAGGTTCTCCTAACCCTATGCAACATGCACTTTCAAAAAAATGCCTAGATCTCTCATCAAAGCAAAATGTAATTAGGGATATTACTGCATGCCTTCTTAATTGGAACAGCTTGTGACAGAGAAGTATTTGGGAGGATAACAAAGTGCAGGCGTGGTGTGTGCGCGGCGCTGTTGGAAATGATGCCCGGCACATCCATGTCTATGCAGGGCAGATGAATAGTGAGGGTCAGAGGGACTGCCCAGGTGCCCAAAGTGGTTCATGTGCAGAAAGGTTGGCTCAGAGCTCGTGCTGTAACCACAGTAAGATGCTGTTAAGATTCCTCTGGGCGAAACAGGAGTATGCCACTCCCCTGTGAGCAGCAGGGAGTACTTTAACAAGTCACATATAACTGTAAGTGGTGCCTTTTCTCCAGAACTATGAAGGAATTATCAACTTTCTGCCCTGTCTTGAAGTTATTGTCCCAAATGCAAAGCCAGCAGTGTCAACAAAATGGCGAACAAGTGTGCAGCCAGCTCAGAAAACTTTTCCTGTGATAGCCAGCCATGAGAGACACCAGAAAATGGATGGGAAGAATTCCCACAGACAGGGTAGTGGAAAGAGACCATAGATGGGATTTTGGCACAGTTAGGGAGGGGTTGACACCAGGGGGGTGAAAGATGCCTTCATTCTTCTGGTGTGGTAGCTCTGCACTGCCATGGCCAGAGGAATAATACCCCAGGGAACTGCTCTCCCAGACAGTCTGGCCACGGGCCAGGTATTAATTTCTCTGGGTTCCTGTGTGGAAGCAGGGAAAGTGAAGAAAAGTGTTAGAAATGAAAATAAGATGAGAATATTAACGATGTTTGCCAAGGGGTTTCTTCTTAGGCAGTGTGCTGCTTGCACACCCCCAAAGTAAACGTAGAAACAAGTTTGTTATTTTCACATGATTAATAAGGTATTTTTTTTTGTTTAATACATTTCTCGGTGGAAGGGACGTGTAGCTGGAAAGATTTATTTTAATGTGGTGCATTGAGAATAGCTGTTGCCTGATATTCAATAGTTAAGTTGAAGTATCGGACACTGGAGTAATAAAAACCTACTTGCTTTGATCTTGTAGTTAAAAAATGATTAAAGTATAGAATTGCATGTGCTGACATTAGACCTCCACCCACAGAGAGATTTAAAGCTGTCAGGGGAAAAAGGAAAGTTGAAAGACAGCTTCAATATAATAATTCAGAAATTGAGCTGCTTTGTTATTTCAAAGATGGTCAGAGTAAAGGGGATTTTTCATACCCTATTTGTTATACTAGATCTAAGAGCCTTATCCCAGGACATTTCCTCTTGCATACAACTGAAAAGACGAAAATTGCTAAGAAGAGGTAGCATAGGAGAGACCTACATTTCCATATTTTCTGTTGAACTGAACTCAGTGAATTTACAGCCTTGGGGATTCCCTCTTCCTCTCCTGGTACCTCCACCCTGTACAGGGTGACCCCTGCCCTCCCTTCTCCTGTGTGCTGCAAATAGAAAAGATGACAGAATTCAGTAATATGGTTTGCAGGGATGAAAAGTTTTCTTCTTTTAATTGCATGCATATTGTCATCTCCCAGGCACATGAAATTACCTTGTGGAATTGCAATTATGAACTTATTACTGGTTTATCTAATTGCTAAAGAATACAGAGACTTGTTGAGTTGGGTTTCTGGCCTCTGACATCTAAACTGCTCCAGCAAAGGCACACCCTTACTCCCACGCACAATCCTGATTTAAGTCAGTAGGAAGCCTCTGGTTTTGCATAAGCATTTTGTAGCCAGTATAGAGACTTACAAATATGTATTGGCTGATGCTTGCATGATTACATCTGCCCAGCCAGGTTTCTTAATTCTTTTGTAGCAACGGCTTTGCTTATGCAAAGTCAATATTTGATCTTGCAGTGTCCTTGATTATACAGATAGTTTTGATTCTCCGGCAAATTACAGACCCTTAACATTTTGTCAAACATTCTTCAATAAAAGGACTTCTGTGATAGGAAAACCACAGTAGTGCTCATTGCAAATGACCCTGGAGATCAGACAGAACATGAGATCAGTGAGTTGGGTTTCACTAAAACTGCTTCATTGGTATTAACATGATGATCCTGATCAGAAATTGCAGTGTGACTGAGGTTAACACTGCTGTTCTCTGAGAATAAAGGCCCAGAAATCACAGCTTGTCATCTCTGAGACATGAGATATGCTAGGACAATAAGATTGCAAGACAGCTTTCTGGAGTCAGCCTCATTTACACAGGATGCAACATTTTTGCTTGTGAATTGCCTGCCATGTTGGCAATGCCCTGCTGTTCTCCTGATGTATTCTTTACCAGATGTTCATTGCTGAAGGACACAGTTTTTCAGAAAACATGTTGGTTTTCGGGTACAGTAGGATTCTTGCAACTCATTGATTTGATATGCATTGCCCTTCTCAATATCAAGATTTAAATACTGTGTGTCTGGCTGCTGGGATGGGTTCATTTTGTCCTTCCAACCAGCAAAGATCCATGTGCCACTTGAAGAGTCTGGGACTCCTGCAGGACAAACTCTTGAGGCACAAGAATTGTGTTTTCAGAGGTCCATTCTCATCATGTCTGTGTGGACAAGGAAACCTTCCAACCTTGTAGAGCTTCCCCTGTGTTGTTTGCTGAAAGGATCATTCCTTTCCTGATCATCTGCAATGCACACTGAAATTCACAATAAGAGGTCTCCCAGGTGTGGAAAATAGTGTTAAACTCTCAGATTCTTCTGTCTGAAGGTTTGTTTCTTGATTAATTTTGAATTTTCATTGCTCCATGATGTGGAAGGACAACTACCTAGCATGATGAAGCAGAGTTTGCCTCTTGGAAGTGCAGGTGTGTTCTCCAGCATCTCAGTCCCTTGGGGGCATTGAGGAACTGGTTTAGGATCTTGCTTATCCTTTAGATAGTCTTAAAACAATTGGAAGTAGAAATTTAAAATCATTATGAAATAGGGGATGTAATAGCTGTAAGTAGCATATGGATTAGGTATAAATGGGGAAAAAGATAAAAGTTCCACAGAAAATCATAGCAAAGGAAATCTCCGTGTTTGGCCAACTTCAACCACACTGACTCTGGCTATGAGGAAATATCCACTGGGAAATGGGCACTGTCAGGCAGAGCTGCCAAAGAGAGGTACTCAGTCAGACTTGCAAAGAACAGGACATGATGTGCCTTTGGGCTCCTCTGAGAATTGACAGAATGAGGTATTTACAGATCATTTCAGAGAGCAAAGGTTTGTCTTGGAGTTTTACTACAGCATGGCGGAAATGGACGTATTTTAAACGGTCACATCCTCTGTGCCAAATGCAAATAAATAATGCTTTCAAGTTAAAATAGCAAAGAACATCTTGAAGCTTATATCTGTGGAAATAAACCTTCTAAGCTAATAGTAAATGACTATTTATAATTGCCTGTTGGGATGCCTGACATCAGATGGTTGTACTACTAACATGAGAACAGTATGTGACAGGTTGGGAAAAACACATGGCAGGAGATGGGAATATTGATTCGTAGGCAAAATTTGGAGGGAGGGGGAGGGAGACAACGGCCAAGAATGTGCTTTACTTTTTAAGAAAGTGACATTCCTACCACCAAAACAAAAACCTGAGAAAGAAAGCACATTCCAAAATGATATCATCACATTCCTTCTATACTGACAAACATGCAGCACTGTAGCTGCTGTTTCCTGCGTTTGTGATTTCCCCCAAAGAGTGTTTCAGTGAGAGATGTTTTCCAATAGGAAAAGAAATTCAGTTTCAATGTCCTTAGGAGCCTCTTAGAAAAGTTAGACTGTCTCTCTGAGGCCAAGAGTGGTCTAAACAACAACATCTGGTTTGGCTAATACATCAACTTGTAAATTTGTGATGGAGGTAGAAAGTAGGATTTCTGTCTTCAGTGACACTTTCTAGAGAATATTGACATATTCTGGTAGATGCTTTAGGCTGAATAATAGACCCAACATGAGATTTTTATTTGTATTTTACTGAAACAGAATCTGCAAGTTGTCTTGATTTCCACATTTGCAAGTGGATAGGAGGCCTGTGAGGCTTGAGAGGATTTGTGTTAAATTGACTCATGGAGTGTAGCAAACCACAGCAATACATGACCAGGGATGTGGTGATTCTCCATCATCAGGAGAGAGAAAGCCATATTTTTTTAAACCACCAGCAACCACAAATTGAGACCACAGGGCTGAGCAGGAACTTCTGCATTAGTTTCTTCACCTTGGGTTACTCCAAAGATCAGGCTGAATGATCACAAGATCATGAGCTGTGAGTGCATGAGCTGCCACAACCAGAGATCAGCACAGGCTTTGCCTGGGCTGTCCCATTCAAGGAGGAGAGAAAGGGACAAGGAGATTCAGTCTCCCATTGATGTAGTTTACAGGCTGGCAAATGTCTTTCAGCAGCAAAGCAGGCAGAGTCTCTCTGCAGCTGCATGGCAGAGGACTTGCTGTTGGTCTGCTCTCTTCTAAGTTCCATTTGGTGTAACTCAGTGGCTTCTCACAAAGTAGACCCAAATGTAGCTGAAGGAAGAACAAATGCACAATTGATTAAAAAAAAAATAAAAGTTTGAGATTCCTGTGCTTTTTGGAGCACAGACTGCAAAACCATGGCTGCTGTTACTGTTCAACATGTCATTCTGAATTCTGTTATTATGAATAACACAGAGTGTTATTCAGAAACCCTGAATTCCATCATCAACTATGAACACCCTGGGGATTTCTTTAACTGTTTCCCCAAATTCCTACCTCCATCATTGCATCCTAAAATCAGCATTCAGGCACAGCCACTGACCTCTTTTGTGATTTATGACAAACTGATCCTTCTCTTTCCATTTCTGTTATCTTTGCCATACAACATCTCTCTCACTGATTTCAAATGCAAGTTTTGAGGGGCAGGGACTGCCTCTATAAGGCAGTATGAAGAGGTCTTGTTCTCACTCAGGATTGCAGAACAAACCTGCAATATTATTACAAATGTTATTATAAGAAATAACATTTGTTTTTGAAGGAAAAACATTTACCCAGTCCTTGACTCAACTCAGTAGCTCAATCCTTGTACCAAATAGGTGCATTTTGCACAAGTGATGCCAAATTATGATGTCTTCACCAACACCAGGGTCATTGCAAAATCTCTCTTGGCTTCAAGATTACTTTTTGGGTGATGAACCACCTACCACAGCAGAAGCCTGATGATCCAGCAAAGAGAATTACCATGACAAAATTCTGCTCCTCACAGCCTTTTCCAAACCAGTCCCCTGCTGATTACAGTTTCTCTGCAAATGCTGTTCTGCTTTTATAGAGTGTGTGAGCCTCCTCCATCCTGCATCCCCCAGACTGGCAGCTGCTCCTTCTGTCCTTGAAGCACTGAGGGAAGCCTGTGACTGGCGTGAAGCTCTTCCTTCCCTTCAAGCAAATGATGAGATTATATGGCAGATCCACGTTTCCTTTGTTATCTTTTTTGTTTGAAGAAACAGGAGTTGAGCCTGAGTAGGTCTGTAGAGGCATTCAATTAAACAAAGACATTTTATTTTAGCCACTGTTTAATGAAGAGGAAACCAATAGACAATCTTCTCTTCCTCTGCGTGAGGAAGGCATTGGCAAGTGCTATATTTAGTTGTGAACTAATGCAACCTGCAAAAGGATTTTATCCAACTTACCAGGAAATTAATCCCCCTTCATTTCTAGCAACTTGAACATCAGGGAATGTGAGCAGCTCACACTACACTGGAAACTCATGTTCCTAAATGCATGTGAGTTTTAAAACAAACAAACAAAAAACCAAAAAAACCCAAAAACAAAACAAAAAAAAAACCACCAAAGAAAAATCCAAACAAAAAGTAAGCAAAAAGGAAGAACTTTTAGGCAAGCAATTAATCTATCTAAATCTTAATTTGGGATACACTTGCTGGAACTGGAAGGCAAAATAGTTTTTGTTCTTCTTCTTTTCAGTGCTGGGAGCCATGGGGAAGGGATGACTGAACTGGGCAGGATGAGGGGCTGTGGGCATGGCATGGGCCCTGGAGTTCCATCTCCAGGGAGAAGCATTGGCCTTGGTTATGCCAGACACCAGTCCTGAGCTACAGGACTTTGATGTATTTATTGCTGCTGATGATTCATAAGACACTTGAGAAGACAACTAGTTCCTCATATCCCAAAACAGGTTTCCAAGTCTGGGTAGTGTAGCTGTAAGCTGAGCTAATTAAAGATAATTTTTTGTATATGACAGGAAAATGCTGATAACATCAAACCCTAATGGAGGGAGATGGGAGAATTTCCCTGAGCTACGTGCTTTGCTGCTGAGAAAGTAGAGCTTGGCAGATGGAGGAAGATGGAACTGATTTCCAATTTAGCCTTCTATTAATGTTTTATGAATTTAAATTTAGCATAGTAATTCACTCTTCTGTAATCTTTGCAGGACTCCGATTTCCTTTCTGTGGACTACTAAAAGGAATTCTGTAAAATTATCTGTGTATACACATATCAGGAGTCTCTCCTGACCAAAGGAACAAGAGAGTCTCAGTACAAATTCCACAGCAACTGCCCTTCCTACCAAATGAGGCTCAACATCCTCACTCTGTCAAAACTTCCTCTGAATACTATGGCTTAGATCCAGGTTTGTCTGGGGCCAGCTTCTCAGGTATAGATGGGTAAGAGTGAGCAGAGGACACACATTGTTTTTATTCTCTTAATCTCTCAGAGCAATTAGGCTTTGGCACAGAAAGGGTGAGAGATGCAGTGAGAGTCCTTTCCTCCCCACTCTGCGTGGGCTTGAGCTACAGGCTGTGAGATTTTATCCAGTGCATTCTCATGGCACATGGGGATTGCTCTGGCAGCAGGCCATCAAGGCATACTGATGGCATCCCAGGAAATCTCTTTAGAGAAATGCAGGAAAGTAAAATATATATCCACCCACCCTGGGCACTAGGGACTGTCTGAGAGATGGATGCTGATTCATTCTGTCAAAAAAAAAAATAAGGTAGACGGAATGCCCAGCATGAATTACCTTCTGCCTCTCTTTTCATTGATTATAATTTAATCATGTAGTGAGCTGGCTTGGACTCAGTAACCTGACATTTAGGCAGATGAACTTGGACAAAAAGCATTCAGCTCCAAGGAGCAAGATGGAAACAGAAAGTGATTTCTCTCGGGATGTGTTTCATCTCATGATTGATAAATGTGTCAGTATCTCAGGCTTAATCCCTAGGAGCATCCCCATGCTTTTCATGCTGCCAGGCCCTCTACAGGCTGAGGGGCTGCTGAGTGAACGGTCAGGCACATGCTGGCAAGTGAATTGGGGTTTTGGTGATGCTGGCATGAATTTGGAGCAGCTCTCCCAAAGCCAACAGCAGTTGCTCTCTGTCTGTGCCACTGACACTCAAAAACCAGAGAGAAGAACACTGTGGGTACAGGAGCTTCAATTAGCAGCTCCAAAAATGGTGGAATCCTCTGAGGCAGTGCTTCAGCCGAAAGCAAGCAGAAGGATTCCCAAAATATAAGCATGATTCTGTAGAAAATCAGTAAGAAAAACAGACTGGGGAGGGAATTTTGCCCAGCAGAGTCTCCCCGGCAGGAAGGGAATCTTTATTTGGAGAAACATGACTTTATTGTGTAGATTATAGCACTTTTTCTTATCGTGTGCTGTTGCACAAAGAGAAAAGAGGTGTCTGCAAGAAGGCCTAATATGCTGATGCTAATTTAGGTATGACTGGGTGTAAAAACACAGTCACTTCAGAGCTGGGGTAGCTACTGCTGGCGATTTAACACTGCATATCTCAGGGTCTGTCTGCTCTGGCCGGCTTCCTGCTGCTATCCACCATTATGTATCAGCAGGAAATTACACTTTTATGAGTGATTTACCTTTAAACAAACACTACTACACAAACAATATGGTATTGAATTTGGTGGTTTGCCTTTTAAGTATTACACTGAAAGACTGTAACAGCTGTCTAAGCTGATAACTACTACCTAGGGTAAGAATAATGTTGACTGAGTTATTAGTCAATTGTTTAACTAAATCTAGCTGCATCTCTCTCTTTTAACTGTGTGGCATTTACAGTTTCTTTAAACAATATAGTCCCTTGAAACATGTAACTGGTTCCTTGGGTGGGAACTTTATGGATAAAGAATTGTTTCAGAAGTCAGATCATATTTCTAATTGAAATTTTTGTATTTTTGTATTTATTCCATTATTTTTCATAGCTAATCCCTGGAGGGAATAGTCTCCTCGAAGTGAATTCCCATCTGCCTTGCTAAGTCTAGCAGATGAGTTGCAAGCACAACTTGTGGCTAAAGATGACTAGACTGCACAGCTGGATGAATTTTGGCAGACAATGTAATGAAACCACTGCATATCTACTGAAGCGGCTTTGTGAGAGGGTTTATCCTGAGATGGGGGGGGTCATTTTGCAAGGTGCTCAGTGCCTGCAGCCTTCAAGGAGACTCTCAAGCCATTGCAAAATAGGACACAGCATGTGTGGAGGAGGTTGACCTGGCAAAATTCTTATTCCCTTTTTGAACAATCAGGGTTAACTCCAAGCCCAGTTGAGACTTCTAGACATCGAGGCTCCACGGTTTGGACCAGATCCAAGGTCCAGTTAAGTCACCTGGAGATTTTCCACTGACTTCACTGTGCTTTGGACTAGGCACTTTGAAAGGCTATTCCCGTGAATTCAAATGCCTAAAGTCAAACATGGCTTTACACAATTGAAAATCACCTGCTTTGTGTGTTTTCAAAGGCAGCTCCACCACTCAGCAGTAACAATGTAGAATTGGGTTGAAAGGGTGAAAAGAGAGGTGGATGTGAAGTGACTCTTCAAAAAGTCCATGGCAATGGTCCAGCTCTGCCACACTGAAAATGAGAATTTTTAATACAGGCTTTTTATGGTCATTCCTGAACCAGATTTAAAGGGAAAAAAATCTTGTTACTATTGCAGAACGAGCACTCTCCTTGTGTTTTATAGGTTTGAACAGTCCTCACTGCATTCTTTGAAAAGGGAAATACTTCAGTGCTTCAAGGCATTCCTTTTGTTGTATCACTTCTATGACCATTTTAAAGCCAATTTTTTGATATGAGCTCTGGTGATACTCTGGAGTTGGCCCCTCCCAACAGCCCATTCTCATCAAATCACACCTGGAGTCGTTTGCCCATTGCAGGAAGAATCAGTGCTGTGCCTCAGAGACAAACTGTTCTCTGTAGTTTTGCACCTGGCAATAGCCAAAGAGCCAGACTCACCCCTGAATTCATGTGCAGTCTACAAATAAAGGCAATCTCATGTCTTTTGTCCCACCATTAGCTTTTTGAAAGTACAGTTCCCCTTTGCCTATAAGTGCTCTTTGTAACAAAAATCCTGACTTTTTTGGTCAAGCTAATACCACTGACTTTAAGGTTTTTTTCTTTCAAACCAGGTCAGTTTTGAAAATTCTTGTACATTTGTGCATAAAATGTGTACAAATTTACTTCTGATCTAAGTGACCAAAAGCTTAGAGGACTAGGCCCTTCTTTTTCTTATTAAATGGATGAAAAGGAGGAAAGGAAAGGTTACAGAGGCTTTAAAGAGACTCATGATCTACTTATATTTCTTATTTCCTGCTCATATCTAAGTTTTTAAAAGGTCCTTTCTTCATTAGAGGGCTAATTATTTTGCCTAGTGGGACAAAGCATAAATGGATATTGGATTAACAATGGCCATTAACTGTCCCTCAACAGGTGTAAGATTTGATTCTGATCTGTTTGGTGGTGGTGTAAAGGAAGAGTCATGACCTGGAACCAAATGGATATGGCAGGGTACAAAGGAGGATGAGATCGGAAGGAGTTTCTATTACTGTCTGGGCAGCTCCCTGCTGATGTAGCCATCCTTGAAAGAAAAATAAACTCTTACAGTTGACTTTTCAGCTCCTCGTGTATGTTGGGGCACAAGACCTGTTATGCATTATCTATTTTCAAGCTATTTTCCCTATTTTGTTGTTTTGTTTTGTTTTGTTTTGACTCCCAAATTGGGAAGAACTGCAGGCGATGATGAGTTTGAGGATGTTAAATGCACAAAAATGGCAGAACAGTCTTGCACACAAATAAAAAGGGGCACTTATGTGTAAAACAAGTTGTCAAAAGCACTGCCTCTTAATGCAGAACAATAAAATAATCTTTTCAAGCAGTTTAATGGCCAGGATGAATGAAAGAATCTGTGTATGCTTTACAAATGACCTGATTACTGCCAGCTCACATGCTTGCTCTGCAGTTGTAGTACATTAGAATTTGAAGTAGGATGTTGTTAGCAACTCTTTGCGTGGGGTGGAATTTGAATCAAAAGCTATAAATGACCTGTGACAGCAAAAATGAAAGTGCAATTGCTTTCTCACATGACCCGTTTCTTTTAGTGTCATTAAACTTAATCAATGATTAACCTTTGGTTTAACAGCGCTTGTCATTTCATAGCAAATCAAGTAGAAAAAATGTTGTCTACCCTAGAATAATTCTCTAGAAAATGTCTCTGAGGTACCTTAATAGTCTGAGAGGTGAGAGGCTGGCCTAAATTTGAAGTACAAAATCACTGAGTGCAATTGAGGGAATGAGAAACATCTGACTATCCATTTGGCTTGTAGAAATCCTGCATGCAAACCCAGATTATAGGAAGACCTGGTGTCTTCTTGCACGAACAGGACAATGTTTGACTCACAAATAACACATAAGAAATAGTAATGAATGATTTCACAGAGCCTTCATCTCACTAAGATTGCTTTTTGCATAATAACTTTATGTAGTAAATATATACAAACAATGTGTTGTAATCCAAGGTTGTCTGCATATGTTGTGTTTTTTTGATCTACGTTGAGATAAAATGACTTAGGTTACTTTACACTGAATTAAGTTCTAGTTGGAATGAATTTCCTTTTGGCAACCAATTAGGATGTTTAAAGAATTTACTTTTATTTCTTGATCTCAAAAGTATTTGTGGACAGTTCACATGGACTATGTATTACTGTGCCTAACTGCTGTATAATTATCAGCCTGTATAATTATATCATTTGCATATGCTAACAAGGTACATTATAGGTATGGTGTTTTTACATGCCTTTTATCCAATTAGCTCATTGTACCCAGCAGTCTTGTGTTCTGCCCCTCTGTCACCAAATTATTAAGAGTTGTGAATTGAAAATGATTCCATTCATATGGTGTGTCTGTGCAGACAGACTTTACTCAGAAGAAACGTGGCTTCTGCTGTTCACAATCCTGATTTATTCATTACACATGAGGGGAGGGTCTGCAGGGCCCCCAGATAAGCTGGGGAGCTTGATGTGGGAGCTGCTGCCCAAATTGAGAGTTTCACAAAAAATGTACTCTAAAAAATACCAGATTCCCAGGATGACTTCTTGTGCTCTTCAAGCACCTTTCGTCTGAAGGCACATGGAATAATTAACCTTTGCTTTCATTCATGTTGTTCTCAAAGGGAAAAGTTGCACACAGTGAGATCTCTTTCCTCTTTTTTCCTATATCCAAGTGCTCCAATGCATTTTGTGTAGCATTATTAGTTCAATCCCATTGAACTGGGATTCATTCAGGTGTTTCAGCCATGCTCATGTGCCTTCATGTGCAGGATCACACCCAGCGACATTTCTTCTAAAAGAAGATTTGCACATAGATTTGCACAAGGAGGATAAAATTTTTCAGTAAATGGCCTTCCTAAAGTTTTGGCGGGAAATATGTGTGGTCCTGCACATGAATCCTGGTGAAATCATCACCCCATTAATAATGTTGCAACAGGATAATACTGTCATCATGGTCAGTGAAGTCAGAGCAGTGTTGAGAAAGAATAAGGGAGAAGAAGGTTAAGCTTATTATTCCCAGTGCCCTTTTCTATCTTATCCTTTTTTTTTTTAAATCGGGAATATTCCCAAAGAAAACTGCAGAGTCAATTTAGGAACATCTCCTATTTTATTGTCATAGGATTATAACCTCATTGACTCAATGACGGCCTAATTAATCAATGGAAAAATAAAAAGGAGAGAAAAACTGGGGCAACAATTTGCAAGCAGTATGCAGGCAAGAGGGAAATGGGTTAAAAGCAGTGTGGGGAACATGGTTTTCAGTTACTCTGTTTCCTCCTTTTCCCTTCTTTCTCTCTCGTCCATGTCACTCCAAGAAAAGCAGCTGGCATGTGTAGCCTGTAGTGCAGATGGGTTGAGAGGAGCACATATTCCACGATGTGTCTGGCACAATTCAGAAGTGGCTGGTGACTGATTGTGTGTTTGCCAGCAGCCAGTGATGAGGGAGATTTGCTGTAGCCATGGATGTCTGGCAGCACACGGAGTCCAAGAGACTGAGGGCATAAGGAAACACCACATTCCTGTCTCTCAAAGCGCTGCCCACATACACAGCCACTTGGTAGATGCAGCCTGCAGGGTGAGCATGTCCCTCATCCAGACTTGTCAGTTCCACAGGTGTCCCAAATGTTCATTTTTATTCCTAGACATGTGGAATGTGCACTGGAATATGTTGTTGTGTGCACACCTTGTGAGAAATGATACTTGGCTGGAACAACTTGCAGTTTAAATAGGCAGGAGCAGCAAAGGGCAGACACGGAAGATTTCCCTGTTCCATGGGGAAGGAACTGAAACGCAGAGAAATAACACTGTTGGGTGACATGTGGGAGTTGCGACAGTGGTGAAAGCTAGATCCCATTATTACAAGTCCTTGTTGAGGGTTTTACCTTCAGAAATTATTTTTGCCTGTACAGACAAGGCACACCTTTGACTTGAAGCCACTTGACTCTTTCCTCCAGCAAGGCAGGGATCTGCTAACTTTGAGCAGAGGTCAGATGCCCCCCATAACAGGGTTCTGTGTCTCTCCTCAATTTCTACTGTGGCCTTGCTGCCATCACCACTCTGCAGCACAGCTGGGACACAGCTCTTGCTTTCTGGAGGAGGCACAGGAGCCACTAATCCCTTCCACTGTCTGCTCCCTGCCTACCCAGCCTGCTGTAGGACCAGAAGAGAAAACAAGGCACAGGCAAGCAGATGGAAAATGACACTGAGAGGATTCTGACACGGCGAGAGCAACATTCCTGCAAAGAGCCAGCCGCTGGCAGGCAGCTTTGCCATGGACTTTGCCATGCAGGCAGGACATGGCATTGCTCAGGAGCTCTCTGGAGCCTCTCACTCATTTTTCTGGAATGGTACCAGCACAAAGCTGCAGCAACACGCTGGTGATTCAGGTCCAGCATGAATGGTGGGGCTGGACTGGTAACTTTGCTGCATGCCAGGAGGGACTCTGCCAGGAAATTCACCGCCAGCAGCAGACTTGCACCACATTCAGCTTTAGAGACACCTTTCCAAAACAAATATATCTGCTCTGAATGACATGCAGTTCTTTGTGAAGCGGTGTCAGGCTCGGCTGTTTGGGGTTGTTTATGGAAAGTCACCAGATCTGCAGTGGTGAGTTCTCCAGCATCAAATCCAGCCTCTGCATTGCGCATCACAAAATTAAGAGCCCTCATCCAGCCTACACTCAGGACTCAAATTTGTGGCGATCTTCAGGAGAGGCTAAGGGATAATATCCTCCCTTTTCCCCCATAACTGGCTGGAATTCTTTCTTATTAAAGGACTTATGCACTTTCAGTGAAGTGAACTGGTCTGTTCATTGGTCACTAAAGCCACCTCCAGCCCCAGTTTCCCATCAGTTAATCCCAGTGGCACCTCCTGCCCAACCATTTGGCTGTGATAGAAGACCCTTGGGCTCTGGCAGGATCTCAGCCAGCATCCAGTCACTGAAAACCAAAAAAAAATCCCTTTATTCTGACCCACTCTCACACCTCTTCTGCCCTGATGCTCTTCCAGATAACCCAGAAACTGAAATAGGACATGGACACCACTGAGAAATGTGGTGGCTCCTCCTCCAGAAGTGCCCAGGTGGCACCCAGGACTGGGTCTCTGCCCTGGGCACAGACAAGGACACTGCTGTGACAGCACACCCTCCTGAGCAAGACTCAGGACCAACCTCTTTCATCAGAGGAATGAACTCAAATACTTGCATGAAAAGAAATAAAACAGATGACAGAGAATCGGGAGGATCAGGATTGCTGATCAGTGTAGACCACTTTGCAGTGGAAACATCTCTGCATCAGACATGGAACCTCAATCTTTGGTCAATTTTTATGCATTATTCATAGCTACAAATTGCTATTGTATACCCTGATATTGCAACCTGTTGGCTGATACTGTCATGCCCAGTGATTTCATCAGGTACAATGGCTACAACCAGCCTGAGCCCTAGCCTGGAAGCCTAGGAAAACTAGGATATTCACCAGGTGCTTTTAGGAGAGATAGCTTCCCACAGGCAAAGCTTGAGTTAGTGTATGAGGAAAGAAGAGGAAATGCAAAGCTGGCATAGCCTCAGCTTGGAAAAACTGACAGTCAGAGAGCAGTCCCCAGGGAAAATATCCTAATTTGGGAGAGCAGGAGGAATTGTTTGGTGCAGGGTTGGGAGAGCAGCCAGGCCAGTTCCAGGGCCACGGTGGGAACAGCTGGGCACATCCCTGGCTGGGGAAGGACATCCCTGTCTGGGGAAGGACAGGCAGGGCAGAGCCAGGAGCTCCACGTGGACATCAGATGTGGCCTGAGGGGCTTGGTGTCCTGGAAGAGCCACTCTGGCTGTTCCAAGCAGTAGCACAGAGGGAAGCAGTGCGGGGGATTTGCCTCAACCTTGCTTTCTCCCTCACAGAGGTAAACTATTCAACCCTCTGCACTCCAGCCCCCCGGGGGACTTGCCACCCAGCTCGAGAGCAGGCGCATTAATAAACCAACAATATCTGCGTCTGCATCTAGATCTAATCTGGGGCTGCTAAGTGAGATTTGCTGCTTCCCACCCCCAGAAGCATCTTGTCAGTAGTTCTGGAGCTTGGTTCTCCACCTGCAGTTTGAACATCCCATGCAGTGATGTTAATTTACAGCCCATTCCTCCTCTGATCTGTTGGCCAGCACTAGGGAAGTCCTAGTGAGGTCCATCCCTTCAGGGAAGTGATACCATTCCTGCTTTCAGTGTTTGGTTCAGCACTTGATTCTGGCTTGCTGGATAGACAAGCCCTTGCTGGATTTTGTCAGCTGAGCTGCAGCCTTTACCTGCTTCACTGGAAGGTCTCCAGTGGCCATTAATTTGGTGTCAGTGTTTCCTCCTGAGGTTGCTGTCAGGTTTGTCATGGTCTCACAGTCTGATCTCTGTGGAATCCTCCAGAAAGATCTTGATGGCACACAGGCCCAAGCAGAGTCTCTTCGTCCCCAAGTTGCCTTCCTGACACCTCTCTTCCTCTGTTTCGTCTGAGCTCCAGCTTCACACAACAGTGTTTAGTACCTTCAGATTCATTATTTAGCTACATTTTGGGCAAAACACTCTAAATATTAATGCAAACAAGGCCTGTTTCTTTTAACTGTTTCCCTCTGCTTGCTGATAGAAACAAGAGGAGAGCTATTCCCTGGGGACAGCCTGCCCATCTGGAGTATTCAGACTTTTAGGGTCTGCTTTTCATCCTCTTCCCTGGCACGTGCTTCTTGCAGGGCTGGGCTGCACATTCACAGGTATATGACATTACTGCTAATACTGCAACAAGCTGGCATTCATCAAGCATCTGGGATGAAAGCTGTCTTTAAAAAGGCAGGTAGGGGCCTGTGCCATGGGAAAAATGACCAGGTTTTCCAATCACTCATATGGAGTTATCTGGACACATGGCTACCTTTCATCACTTATGCTGACGCCAAAAAAAAGGGATTATAAAGCCAACATGCCTGTTGAAATGTCTGTGTGTACTAAGCTGTCATGGACTTGTTTTGGGTCAAAATAGCACGTGTACTTGATTTCTTTGTTTTTTATTTTTCTTTCTTTTTTTTTTTAACTGTCCTGATTTTCTTGTGAGAATGTGAATAAAGCAGAAAATTATCCACAGAAAATATAAGTAATAGTGCCATTAACCAACATTGCTTCTTGAAAGCCATGCATCACCCAAAGCATTCTAATGGTAGAAGTAAATACCAATATCCAAGTCATTTTTCTGTTAAAAACTAAACACTTCTGGAAATGGATTTGACAGACCTGGTTAGTGGGAGGTGTCCCTGCCTGTGGCAGGGTAGTTGGGATGAGATGATCCTTAAAGTCCCTTCCAGCCCAGACCATTCTCTGATTCCATGAGCTACAGCCTCCTTATCACCAGTGTCTGTACCACAAACATAAAACCAGGAGAGCAGCTGGACCAGGTCATATCAAGGTCCATCTAACCTGGCATCCAGCTTTGGACTGAAATCATAAACAGATGTCTTGGGAAGAGGTAGGAAGAGGAAAACCTGTAAGATACATCCCCTTCTCAGGCCAGGGACTCCCTGATCAAGGAATGGTTTTTCTGTTTAGTAATCTCAGTGCATTTCTCTGCTGTGAACTTGTCCAGTCACTGGTTATAACCTTATAAGCCATTATAAACCCTTATAAACCATTATCATCCACAACATCCTTTGGCAAGCAATTCCACAGATCCACTATCTATTGCATGCAAAACTACCACTTCTTGTTTGGGACCCAGTTCATGCACAGCAAAAAACAATTGACAGTCCATCCCTATCCAATTTTTCTGTGATGATTTTAATCAGCCATGCAAATTAACATCAATGGCATTATTCATTATTATTGGCTTTACATCATTCATGAAGCTATGCTGACATATTGCAGACTAACAAATGCTCATCTTCTGCAGAACTTGTTGGAAAAGGCACAAAGTCCCTAATAACTAATACAAGAATGCATTCAAAAGATTTTTCTGGCCTAGTCTGAACAATTTGTACAATCTGTAGGGCTTGGTTTTCCATTGCATAGCAGTGATGGTGTAATACTTGGAGAAACTGTGTGTAAAGCTCTGTGGGCTGGAAAGGAAGTAATTTCCATTAAAATCCTACGAAGAAAAAAAGGATTATGGTGCAGCACTGGCCAATGTAGCTTTCAAAAATATGCTGCAAGAGACAGAAAAGAAAGAATATATTAATTTTTAAAATGTCATTGTTCAAAGGCATAATGTTAGTCCTTCCAGGTTTTCCTGATGGCAGTGGGTGATAGGGCTCTCCTTGGCTCCCCAGTGAGTCAGTGGTGTGCACCACCCAACAGTTATGGCCTTGCATTTATCATTGTGCAGCATTTTGTCCCCATTCTTGTCTGTTCTCCTCTGCCATTTGTGTTATTCCAATGGAGTCAATTTATCTGGGATGTCAGTAAACAGCAGCAAAGCAGTGAAGCTGAGGAGGGAGCCAGGATCTCCAGTGTCTCCAAGGAGAGATCTGCAAAGAATGACAAGGAGGATGCCAAGCCAGAGAGTCACTCCAGACTCCCAGCCAGAGCTGGGAGAGTCACTGTGGCAAGGGAGGAACAAGAAAGGGAGGAGAAAAGGAGGGAGCTTGCCACCTTTCCCTGCAGGACTCATGCAAAGTACTGATAATGTGTGTTTTATTCATTCCTTTCCTTTGTTCTCTAACCATCTCTTGAGAGACATTTCAAAGAAAGGGAGGTGAGGAATAGACTAAAAGTCTCCTTTTAGATTGAGGAATGCAGGCTCCACCCTTGCTCCCAGCTCCATCCTTTTTGTGCTGCTGCAGCTGGGAAGTCTCCCTTGAGGCTCTAACTTATACCTGGGCTTGGTCCTAAGCCAAATGGTCCAAGGATCAGGAGAGCTATTTTATTCCCAGAGCTCAGGGCTGGCCTTTCATTACAGCGCTGGGAGGTCAAAGATCCCTTGGGAAAAGACTCTATCCCTCACACCACAGGGGAGATGGAAAGATGTAGGGGTGACAGTGAGCAACCAGGTGAATGTCACCTCCTTGTGTGATGCTGCTGTGCAGAATGTCCTGAACATGCACAGGAGGAGCCACGACCTGGATTTATTTCTGAGCACAACACCACGGGGCAGCCACAGGAACGCTCTGTCCCATTTTCAAGTCCACACTTCAAAAGAGATGTTGACAGGTTGGAAAGGCATCAGGGAAAGGTACATGAGCAGCTTGAGATCTGGAAAACTTTATGGTAGGAGACTGAGAAGTCAGTGGAATTCTTCTGTTTGAAGGAGGGCTGAGGGGTGACTTGCTTGTGGTCTACAAGTATGAGCATGGGGAAAATACAACAGATGTTCCAAGCAGAAAATAAACCCATAATAAAATCTAGTGGTTGGTTGTTGATGCTAGATGCATCGAGAACAGAAGGTAAGTAAAAAAATTGAAGGTAATTAGCCACTACTTACTAGAGTAAAGTTGGATTCTTGGTTTCTCTTTTAAATCTAGAGTGGATGACTTCCTGAAATCTCCTCTGCAACATCTGAAGGTGGAGAAGAGCTCATGGGAGGTGATTTTTTATCAGGGTTATACAGCAGTTCAGATGACCATCATGAAAGCTCCTGTGGCAAAACTGAATGTACAGCAGAGTTGATCTTCCATGCCAAATGCCTTTAGTCCTTACACTGACAACCCCTGTGTGACCCTGGGTTCACTGGGAATTCCATATGGTCCATATTCACACTGTGTTTATATACCCCAGAGAGATGAATGGAAGAAATGTTTCCTTACTGGGTAATCAGGATTAAATCTCACTGAGATTACAGCACTCAATGTCAGCGCCACTGAAACTGATAAAGAAAAAGAATAAGTTTAAAAAAAATAGCTCCCTTTTTTATTCACACAATAGATCTGCTATCAACAGTAGCCAGTCTGGTAGCAGTGATATTAAAACGTATTGCTATGTTCAGAAAATGTACCATTTTTGGTTGTAGTTGTTGCCCTCACCTAAAATCAATGTGGTGTGGCCAGCTGGGAGAAGTGAGTGTTGGAAAAATGTTGTGATGGTCACTTGATCTCGGGGAGACCCACTGGGCTACCTGGATTGCATTCAGATCTCCACGAGTCTAATTTTATTTTTGAAAAATACCTAATGCATATGGGTTATCTGTGCATGCCTGGGAATAGAGAAACTCATTTTTAGGTGTTTGGTTTGAAATGTTTCCCGGGGTAGTGTTCACACTCCCATTCTGCAGTGACCTCTGCTGGCAAGGGCAGCACCCGGGATCTACCAACCACCCACCCACACCCAGCCGCGTCCGGGGCATCTGCAAACGGGGTTTTTTAATTGGCATCTTTCTCTGGAGGTGTTCAATTACCCTCGGTGTCAGTGCAGGGCAACACGGGTAAGGTAATGGAGCTGTCATACAAATGCACAAAAATGCCATGGGGCGTGTGAAGGTGGTAGTTAAACAGAGATAGTCAAATCTGATTAACAGCAGTGATAGAGTGTCAACATACGCCAGTCTCGATGATTAAAAGAGAAAGTAGCTGGAAATTAGCAATTGTTATAGGTAGCTTAAGGATATTGTTATTTTTTTTCACCTTTTGAAACATCCCTTCAGGCATGTGTCTGCCAGTGAAATCATTGAGATATTTTTCCGGTGCGTAAGGAGTTGCTGTCATGCAGCGACTCATCAAAGATGCCCCTTGCTCTTCTGGAGGGATCTGTACTTTCAGTGGCAGAGTCTCTGTTGCTGTAAATCACATTAGTGCAATTTACTTCATTGCTTTTTTACCCTGACAGAGAATCTGGCTCCAAATCTGCACATTACAGTTGTCCAGGAGCACCTACAAACACTGGGTTAGTTCTTGGCCCTTGGACAAGTACCCAGTGTTCACTGTTGCAACTTGCCTTCTTATATCTGACTCTTTTTTTTTTTTTATGTAACTTGTTTTTCTCTCTGTGATCACCATTTGTTAGCCACTTCAGGGACACTGTGTTTGCACCCCTGTAATCAATAAAGTTGTATAAATGCAGAATGCAGAGAGAAGCAGTGTTTCCAGGTAATGTCCTCAACTCAGTGCAGGTGCAAATGTTAAAGTCCCATCTGCCTGTCTGTCCTGAGCTCTGCCCTCCTCACCGTCACTGTCTAAATATGCACGGCTGGTTCTGACTGTGAGCAGCAACTCGGAGCCAGAGCACGAACAGGACCAGGAGAGCAAAATTAGCTTACAAATTAACATGCAATGTGTAACCTGAGTTTTGGCCGTGTGCTGGTGCTCTCAGAGAGCAGCCAGGGGCTGGTGTCTGAGGGAGAGGATAACAGCAGGGCAGCACAGAGCAGAGAGTCCCCAGCCTGCTCTGCCAGCCACCAGTGACTGATCTGACCCAGGTGCTGCCACTGGTAATCTGTAAGGTGTTGATGAAAAATTACCCATTTCCCATTATCTGTCTCTATAACACAAGTAGCTCCAGCTTTTGGAGACATCCTGATCTAGAAGCAGGAGGCTACAAGAGTCCATTTTCAAAGGGCTTCCCCTCCCTGGGCCAGTTTGTCCCCATCTCCATGGGGTTGCAGTGGCAAATGGGGGTGGGCTGGATTCCCTTCCCTGCAGAGGAAGAGGTTAATGAATAATTGCATTCCCTGAGGAAACTATCCAGGGCCAAGTGCTGGAGGGCAAAGTAAAAGAAGAGGGAAGCTTTCTGACTCCAGCATGTCCAGGATGGTTGAAAGCACCAGCAGACAGCTAGGTTCATGTCTGCTGAAATTCTTCCCGTGGTGAAGCCCTTCAGGAAAACTCAGTTTTACCCCTCCATGGCAGAACACCCTGCCACCTCCAAACTGCTCCATGAGGACCGCCAAGAAGTGGCACATCAAAGCCTGAACAGCACAATTTCTTCTCGTGCCCCCGTGAGACTATTCCCTGGACATTCTGATCAGAGCCAAACCACCTGTACTGGGAACAGACCACCAACTCAGCCGCCTTGCTGCCTTCTACCCCTCCCAGCTGACTCTCAGTATTTTATCTGGATCACTGACAGTCCTGGTTAGTTAATGTGGCTCTCCAGGGGCTTGCAGAACACTCAAAGCTCTTCAGGTCTCTTCCTGTGAACTCCTGGGATTTGATGAACTTTGTTGCATCCAAGGTGCAGGGGAATCTCATAAATCTTCTCCTGTCCTATTGTAAGTTGTTTAGTGCATCTTATCACGTTCGACATCTCTAGTTATAGTAATCATTTTTAAAAATGTGCTTCTGCGATGTCAGTAATTAATCAAATGCCTTTGTTTCATTAGCCATAATAATACCTTTGGTTTCATGTTCTTAGGTGTTCCTCTTTATAAACCCCTCCTGATGAGTGTCTCCTCCTTAGCACCCCATCACTCCAGATGCTTTAGCATTGCTGATAAGGTGTTTAATGGAAAAACTATGAAAATTTCTTTTCTCATATCAGACTGGGATCTAAAAGAGTTGGGATCAGCATCAGGTCTGCTTTGTAGCTGCAAATACCGACTCTGCTCTTTGATCCCTGTAACTCCTGACTGAGTCTGGAGAGCTTCCCCTGCAGCTCCCAGCCCAACCCCTGGCCCTGGCCCACCCCTCCTGCGAGGTCTCATGTCGGTTTGAAAGGAATAGGATCAGTCCCTAGAGTTAAGGAAAACTCCTGGCAGTCCACAGAGGAAAAGGTTATGAGTGAACAGACTGCATGGATTTTGGTAGAAGTGGATGAAAATGAAAAGGATGTCCAAACCCAACATTGCATCTTTATTGATAAGAGAGTAACTAAGGTGAAGTCATCGTGTGTGTCCCCCACTGAGAGCTGGTGTGTGGGGACCTCACCCGTCACAGCAATGTTCACTGAGGCAGTGCACATCGAGCTGGCTGGTGAAGCCTGGTTATTCAGTATCTCTCACTTTGGAATTTGTGCCACTGCTCCGCACTTCAGTCATGCTGTACAACAAGGACTTCCTCCTCTTCTCGTTTTCTTTTTTTCTCTGGGATCATTCCCTTTTTTAAAATTTTATTTTATTTTTTTAAATAAAGGAAAAAAATTAATTCTGGCATACTTCTGGGAGTAAAATAATTGTATAAAGTCACTGGCAAACAATCTTTGCCCAAACACGCATGCAGAAAGCGAGTTCTCACAATTATGGTTAATGCAAAATGAAGTCAGATTACAGAGGCCTCCAGCGTGATTTCTAGCATGATAATGATGAGAAGAGAAGATTAGGCTTATCACAGACAAAGCTTGTGTGCTGAGATTTTTAGTAATTCAAAAACAGCCCCCTGCTACAATACACTTGAACTACTTATCTGCAGCACGGTGTTCACAAACACTGTAGCATTGCAAAGTGAGGCAAAGGAGGAATTTTCTGCACTATTTTACACCCTGATGCTGCAAAATGTTGAAGTGCAGGCATCACCTCCTTCTCCAGCACGTGGAGCAGCTCTGTGGGCTCGGTTGGGAAGTGCCATGTGCCTTGAGGTGCACAGGTGCTGCTCATTACCTGGGTGCTCAAGCGGTTTGGTTTTTTGGTGGGTTTTTGTGTTTTGGTTTTTTGGCTTTTTTTTTTTTTAATTTTGGAGCGAGGCCTTATCTGAACCTCCTGCAGCTCTGTGCATCTACTATGGGAAGGCTGGGAAGTCTCGGAGAAGAGCCTGGTGGGAGCCTGGAGCAACACTCGCCCCCTCTTTTGTTTAGTGAGGAACTCCAGTGCAAAACCCAGAGATGTTATAGCCTGGTAGAACTCAAAGTCGGCAGAAACTGTTTAAGTGCTGGGCATGGCAGGGATCCAAAATCCCTTACACATCCATATTCTCATTCCATATGGCACTGGTCTGTGATGAGGACCGTCTCAGAAGAAATGAGGCTGAGTGTGGTTTCCTATACCCTGATGAGTCCTGCCAGAGTGCTGGTCAGGTCACAGCAGGCCTGATTTACCTCTTTGTCATTGCTTTTCTTTTGCAGCTCCATCAGGACCCTTGACTTCACAGTACCAAGTTTCTCAGCTCTGATTACTGTGTCTGAAAGCTTGTGTCCCTTTGCCTTGATCCTAGTGAGGGTCTGTCTTGGCTGGCAGAGAAAATCCTGTGTTCTGGGTAACCAGAATTACACAGAGCAGCAGGAGATGAAGAAATACAGCCTCTGAGCAGCCATCATGTGAATTAGCCTGGCTGGAAAGGAGCCAGGCTGCAGGAAGGGCAGTGCTGAGTCAGGCTGAGGGGTCACCTAGGCTGTATCCTGTCTCTGACCAGCCTGTAGCAAATGCTCAGCTAAAGAGCACAGGAGCAGGGCAAGTACAGAGATATTTCCTCCACTTCATCCTTCCAGCTTCTGCCAGTCTGGAGTTTAGGGACTTCCTGATCCAGAGCCGTATCTTCATCTCTGCAGCCTAGGGGCCTTTGATGGACTTTTCTTTCAAGAATTTTGTAATTGCTTTTTGAACCCATTTACACCTTTGGCCTCCACAACATCCTGTAGCAATGGGTGTCACAAAGTGCTTATGCATTGGGTGTGTTTGCTTTAAACCTGACACTTAATCATATAAAGCCAACCCAGTCCTCACACTATGAGAGACACATTTTTATCACACTCTCCAGGCCATTCCTGATTTCACACACCTCTCTCATCTGCTGTCTCAGTGGTCTCTCTTCCAGCTGAGCACTCCCAGCCCATATGATGCTTCTTTATTTTGAAGGCTTTCCATAGCTTTGATCATCCCTGTTGATCTCCTGTGAACATTTCTGGCCCTGCTCTTTTTTTCCTGGGCACAGAGATCAGCCCTGCCTGCAGGGGTACACACCATCAATGTACACAGCAACACAGGGATGAGAACAGGTGTCTTTTTTTTTTTTTCTCTCTGTGTCTTTCCTAATAGTTCTTGATGCTCAGTCTTGCTTTCTCAATACTGCTGGACCCTAAATTATGTATTTACCAGCACTATCCACATTGATAGCAGTGTCTTTCCTGAGAGGAAGTAACTAATGTAATATCCATTACTGTATAGATATTATTAGGCTGTTTTTTCCCCTGTAAGAGTGAGTTAGCATTTGTTATAATGAAACCTTTATTTTCTATTTCATCCTTTGCTAATGTCAGATTGCAGTCACTGGTAGAGCAGGATTTTCTGTGACTCTTCACAACCAGCATTAGATGTTTTACTGGTCAAAGTCAGCCTTCACTTTTTAGCAACTGGCCAAGATTAATACAGGGATAATCCTTCGGGGAAGTACTGGATAAAAGCCATCAGACTTTGGGGTTTGTGCCTATAAGATGCTCTTCACAGGACCAAAGCTGTGTTGGACATCTAAGAAGCAGAGATGACACCAACACCTCATTTCTTGAATTACAGATACCAATTCTTGCCTCACCCTGCTCCAGGGAGTACAGAGTTGAAATGCCTGATTGGTGAGCTGTGTGTAATGCAGATGCTTTGGGGCTATTCCAGGCACTGGAGTTAGTCCAGGCTGTGGGGCACAGCGATGGGCCTGGAGCTATGCAGGCTGCAGATTGGGTTCCACTTTGAAATTAAGTTATTGGTTGTCTTTTATCCCAGGACATTTATGTTTTGAAGGCACAACTCTTCTGAAGCTGGCCTTTGACAGCAGGAAAAAATGTGTGTGACCTTGAGTCCCTCAGGTCACTTGTTGGTTCCGCCTCATTTCATGAGCTGGGGTGTTCTTTCCTCTGTACAATTTGACTCTGTAAATCCTAGGGGTGCTGTGGAGGAGCCATTGATCGACTGCTGCCTTGGGAAGCAGGGAAAGAGGGAGACCAGGGAGGATTTTTGAGGCTTACATTTGATCACAATTGGCCATTGCAGGGTGGGAAGAAGAAGTTGGCTTTCCTTGTGACAGATGCTGGGGAGGCAGAGCCAGGATAGGTCGTTTCCGATGGGAGCTCACGGTATGAAATAAATAAGGGGAAAGTGAGAGTGAAAGACACATTGTATAAGATGTACAGCTGGCAAGGTGCCAGCATAAATATTCATTGAGTATGTTAATTAGCAACTATTGCTGTTACTCATTAACTAATTTATTCAACAAATAGCATTCAGGCCACTCTAGAACACTGCATACTGTTACTGCTAAAAGGGGTATCAGTTTCCCTGGCTGTCACCTGGAGACATTGATACTCCCCCATCTTTGCAAGTACTTGGAGTGTGGAGATGAAAACTGCTGCAAGGGGGTGATGGAACACAGTGTGTCACTTGTAGAGCAGGAGAAGTCCAGTCCCATTCCCAGCAACCTGCTAAGAGATTTAATTCATTAGTTCAACCTCAACTGAAGAAGAATGGCAAGTCCACGACAGGACTCTGTTTGGACAACAGCAATAGCTTGTAAGTTGGAGAGAGTCTGCAAAGAAATGGATGGGCTCCTCAGTGAATATATATATTTTTTTTAAGAGATGAATTAAAGGTGCCCTAAAGAGTCAGCTTTGGGTGTTTCTACCAAATCTGGTAGGTTCTGCCTGTCAAAAGTACTGCTGGCAGCAAAGAATTGCAGAAGAGGCTGGCATTACTGAGTGGCTGAATGATAAAAGAGAAATGGAATTCAGTGTTGGAAAGTGCAAAGTAATGCACTGCAGAGAAAAACAATCTGAATATTACATAGGTAATGAGGGCTTCTAATATACCAAATTAGCAATCAGGAAAGGGAAACTGGGGTCACTGGGGACAGTACTATGAGATTATCACACCACTAGTGAGTGCTCAGTAGCGATCAGAAAGGCAAATGGGATGTTGGTAATTACAGGAAAGAGAATACAGGGGAAAAAAAAGATATTATTAAGCCATTACTCCAATCCAAGTACATTCAAATAGTCTGGTCCCCCCATTTCAAAAGCACAGAGCAGAACTATATCACATCTGTTGCTGTGACAGAATATGGTGTGATATTTATGGAGAAATAACTTCTATGCAGAGACTGAACAAGTAGAAAGGAATCTACCTTATGGGGAAAAAAGTGATGATGAAAGGCAACATCTGAGAAAAAAAATGTTTTACATCCCAAATGGCACAGAAAAGGTAAATAAAGACAGCTGTTCTTACAATAGAAGAACTGAGAGACATGCAAAGAAATGATCAAGCAGCAAACTCAAATAAGAAGAAATACTGCTACATACCACATCTAATGGGTTGGTGGAACTTCTTGCCCAGAGTGTTACAGAGGCCAAGAATATAACTGGTTTCAGAAAAGGAACAGAAACTTTCATGATGAAAAATTCCTTTTGACTCTCCTAATGCAGAAGTTGAGGGAGTTGTTGATTGCCAAAAGCTGGGAGGAGGCCATGCCCACAGGAGGATTTCTGCATCTTTCCCTGCTTCGGACTCTACAAACCTGCTGCAGGGCACTGTCAGGGAGAAGGTCCTAGGGTACCTGGACTCTTGGGTGGCTTTGTGTAAAGGTTTTTATGTCAATGCTCTGCAGTGAGGACTGAGATCCCTTTGAGGTCCCTTCCACATTATCTTCTCTAATTGAACTTTGGAGAAGAGCCTGAGAATGAAGAATCCTGATCTATCAATCTATCTAGCTACCTACCTACCTATGCATCCTGATATTATGTGTCACTTAGCAATGGCTTAAGGCTCATGGTATATCTTACAATACTTAAGACAAATGCTTCTTCACATGCAGTTGAGACACCAGTGGTGTGCTGTAATACCTAGCAGACGTGGTCTGCACCACAATAAGGTGGTGCACCACTCAGATAAAATAGTGAGCTGATCCTAATGGGCTGCTGCCACAGCACGGGCTGTGTAGCAAGAGACTCTGGCAGCGGCACTTGTAAATTCAGATATGGCAGTAGCATCCCCAGGTGCTGGGCTGTGCCTGAACTAAGACTTTTAGAGCATTCCAACATGAATTTCATAGAATCCTAGAGTGGGTTGGGCTGGAAGGGACCGTAAAGATCATCTCATTCCAACCCCCTTTCCATGAGCAGAAACACCTTCCACCAGACCAGATTGCTCAAAATCCAGCCAGGCCTTGGACGCTCCCAGAGATGGGGCATCCACGACTTCTCTGAGCATTTGCCCATTCTGACTCTGTTCTCAGGCACAGCATTTAGACCAGTCCAGGGTCCATTTCCAGTGAGTGGTTGCCATGTGAACAGCTTTAACCAGGCAGTTCAGGAGCACAGGCACTGTCTTTTCCAACTGACTGCAGTGCCTGGGAGCGCTGCTGCCTATGTTTAATTTACCAGTGTACATGTAGCTTCTGTGTCTGGATCCAATTACAGGATTAGGTCCACAAGGACAGGGGAGATGAATTTGTGAATCAAAGCGGTGCAAATTTATTTCCTATGAAGGGCAACATTTTCATGTGTAAACCAGCTCCTCAGAGAAAACCCCAGCGATCCTTATCTCAGCTTTAAGGAATGTGTGCATTTTGGAACTTCACCATGAATGATAGTAGGATGCTGAGCTGGAAAGTAAAGAAGTTGGAACAGAGGTTCGAGGACCCTGAGCCTGTGGAAGGAATGGTCTGGAGGAAAATCCTAACCAAAAAAAAAAAAAAAAAAGAAAGGAAATAAAGGAGCAAATGAAAACATAGCTGACATTTATGCAGTACCTGAGACAATGCCTGAGACAATGACTTCCTAGAAGAACTTCTTAGAACTGGTGTATTTTAAATAAAGTGAAGTAGCAATTAACTAGAAAAGCAATCCAAGTCCAGCCCCTACAACAAGTTGCAATACGTAGAGAAATATGTATGAAATTCTTTGATGGGGGTTTAAAGTGTGAGATAAAAGTGGTGTTGAGAAAACAGTATTTTTTCTCTCCTATCTGGTCCATCATCACCAGTGACTGTAGGTCGGTCATGGTAGCTGCCTAGCATTTGGTGGTGCTGATTTTTAGGGTGGATGAGACTGAAGAAAAAAAAATGTAGATGCACGCTGTTCCCAAAGTGTTGGATGCCTTTTATTAAAGCATGAAAAATATCAGTGATCTGACATTACTCATGATCAAGCTGACAAAAAGCATTGCAAAAAAGTTAATAAATAGCTGGCCCTCTCCCTTCAGTAGCAGCTTGTGATGACACAGACTTTCAGAGGAGTGTGGAGTTGTTCTTCCTAATCTGTGCTATCCTCTAACTTTGGAGCAGGGTAAATCCCCACCAAGATTTACACACAGAACCACCACATTTCCTGGTGTGGGGGCAATGGGATGGATCTGGCACACCAGTTCATGTGGAGTCACTGATGGGGAAGAGCCAGGTAGGACTCTATAGCATGGGAGTAGGAGTGGAGGGGCAGGAGCTGGGCCAGCAATGCTCAGGTTTTGCCCTAAGAGATCCTTGTGGATCCACTTCAGGAAAGCTTTCCCTTGGTTTCCTATTTTAATATGCTCACAGAGTGTTTTCTCACAACATGCAGGCTCTATATTACTATCGTTATTGCCAATATTTTCCAGGTTTATTTTTAGTTTGGTGCAATGGCTTATACCTAGAAGAGCTCTTTTTAATAAAGCGAGGAATCGTTTATCTTTGGGTAAAGTCTTCATGGGAGAAAATGGTTTTAAAGTAGCCCAGGGAGGGAGGAAAAAAATGCAGCTGTTTTCTTTTAAGGAAGAGCAACATGTATCTACAAATCAAAATGATTTCTGCAGCCTACCCCAAAAAACCCTGGAGAGTCCCTTGCAGGGAGGTTATCACCTCAAGGAGAGTCCATCCTCCCTCCCTCCATCCTCCCCACCTGCTGGCTCTGGGTGCAAATGAAGTTTATCCCTGCATTGGAATAGCTGCAAGCCCTGGCTTCAAACCTAGCCAGCCTCTCTCCCCTCCTGTGGACAAGACAGTCCACACAGGCTGGACACCACACACCTCCTTCTGCTCCCCTCCAGCCACAGAGATGTGCCGGGGCTCCAGGCTTTTCTAGACAAGCTTTGGGAGGCTGTCTGGGGACAGACCCAGCTGGCCCATCCAGCCTGGCATCCCTCAGGAACTCCAGCTGCAGGCAGTGTCTTCTCTAAGGTCCAGAAGGAAATAGCTGAGCAGTCTGGGGTCACATTTACTGCTCCTCCCTTGGAAAGGTCCCTTCAAGGCATTATTTTTGATGAAGCCAGGCCAAATAATTCCATAACTGTGTTTGTAACAGAGGTGAGGGGAGTGAATGGTCCTGAGGAAAATGTATCTCGAATAATGGCAAATACTGTAATTTCTTGGTGATGTCTAACTACTGCACATCCTTCCTTTGTCTAGTTTCCAAAATAAAGAGTATTCTTTAGTAGCTGGTTATAAAAAGCAGACAAAAAAAAAAAAAAAAAGCTGATTTTTCACTCAGAGCAAAGACAGTGCTGTGGGTGTTTTGTCTAGCATCATGCATAAAGACTTTTTAATGTCCCCCAAGGAACATCTCTTTTAGGCAGCCTGTCAGATTTACACTTTAATCCATTAGGCTACAAAATACAGATAAATGAACAGAAAAATACCTATCTTTAAGCTACTGTTGCTTAATCTGCTTCAGTATTTACATATTTAGCAGCAGACAAATAATGGGCTTGCTCATTAGCAAGAGTTTGTTTTGTGCCACTTTTATTTTCTTTGCAGCTTTGTTGAAACCTGATTATCCAACCAACAATACACTGGGGGAGATAATGTCATTTCATATGATTTAGCTGCAAGGCACATCGTGGATTTCCAAATGCTTGCATGCATTGTTCCATTCACAGTATATGTTGTCCCACTCCCTTTTGAATAAGGACAAATATTTTTACATATGCAGGTCACCAGCCAGCTCAGGCCCATTCTGTTTTGACTGGGTGCTGAAGGAACGTACTCAGAATGCAGTCACATGGATTCCCGCTCCTGCCTCATTGTCCACACTTCTCCACAATCAGTCAGTTGTCCTTCTTGGCTTTTTTAGCCTGGAGCAGCTGAGTAAAGCCACATGCTCTCTGGATAATCAAACAGCTGATCCTCGGGGTGTGCATTGCCAATCGTGACTCAGTAGATATGGAGACAGTCTCTAGCTGGCCTTATGATTTACTCCTCGTGGCTCCTGAATAGGCAGTAGCACAAAAGGATGAGGACCAACATTCAGGTCACATGCACAACCAAAACCATGGCATGGCAAAGCTTATCTTTGTTTGCAAGCCTTCAGCCAGGCCTTCATTTGCTGCACCTGGATGTCACATCCCTGCGTACAGTAGCTCTGCACCTACCCACTGCACCCACAGATCCAGCTCTTCCCCATCCACTCTTTCAAATGCTTATGTTTAGCAAAGGAAGCTTGCTGGGAATCCACTGCCCAGTCTAAGGACAGAACACATGCACAGAGACCCCATTCTTCCCTTTAATGAGATGCCATCTCCATTTAACTACTTTCTGGCAGAATTCTCAAGCATTGCAGATCTCACATTCCAATTACATCAGTCGGTATTTTGCTGCTTGGCAGAGGCCACGGGCTTCAGCAGCCTGCTGCATTCACCACCAGTAGCAGTGATTACCTACAGAACAGGGCGACAGGCCTAAATAAGCAAGTTACACGCAAGGAGCCAGATACTTGGCCCAGCTGGGGCAGCTTTGCCCAGCTCCGGCAGCACAAAGCTGTCACCAAGCCAGCCCAAACAGCTGTTGGAGGATTCCCTTGGCGCAAAAGAATTCCTGAATGGCAAAGAGCCACTAAAGCAACTCCTACACAATCTCACTCACTGGTCCCCAGAAATCCCTGACAGCTGGGACGGCACAATGGGGCCAGAAGCACCTGTTACCATTCAGAGCAGCCTGAAGGCCGCTCTATAGGGCAATGAATGGCAAAAGGAGCACCCAGTATCTTCAGGAGCCCTTTTGGGAGCACACAGAGGCTTGCCTTCATCACCTCGCATCCATAGCCGGAGGTGCACCGTGGGAATGTTTGTTCAAGGCCCTGCCACGGCACAGTCAGAAACTCAGGCACTCCAAGTGTGGCTGCTTTTTCTGACCTTTGTGTGTGTGGAGATGTGGAGCCACGGAAAAAGGAAGCCTGGAGCCCTGCAAGAGGAAGGATGCTGGCAGCAGAGCCAGGTTTCTCAGCCCTCTCGGTATGGGCCTGCTGATGTGAGTGTCCTTCTGGAAATTTGTAGCCATCTACTATGAATATGAAAGCAACGTTATTTCATTTGTTGTTTCAGGTAAAACTCAGAGTTTTTATTCTCCCAACCAGGAATACTAGAACATTCTCCTTCATCTTGTTTGCTCTCACAGTCAGTTCACCACTGCCAATTCCCCATTGTCACTGGCCCCAAAGTGTCATCTTGCTCCCAGCTCATCTCTTAGATGAATGCAACCCTCTCTTATTTAGTGCCTATCTACCACAACATTCCTCCTTGTAACAGAGTCATGAAATGGTTTGAGTTGGAAGATTATGTAGTTCTAACCCCACTGCCATGGGCAGGGATGTTATTTACTAGGTTGCTATTTACTAGATTACTGATACTTTTAGATATTCTGTCCTACTCAGGTTTTGGGTCGGATGTCTGAAGTGTGCTTATCCTTTGGCACACAGGAACTGATGAGGCTCTAGAAACATACCACAACACAGAATTTTATGGTCATTTGGAGAAACAAGCATCCTCTCCTGGGATAACTGTATGTTTCTAAGAGAAGGTGTAAAGTAGAATGAAGCCCCAGATTATGCTTAGGTTCAGGGGCTAATGTTTAGGCCAATATTTTTTTTTTTTACCCAAGATCAGTTTGTGTCTGGATTTCTAAAATCTGTATAAATGGTGCATAGTGAAAAACAAAGAAAACAGTTATTATTTTGATTTTATTACACACACTCGCACACCAAATTCCAAATAAATAAATAAAATATGTCCATCTCTGTTAATAATCCTTTCCTAGTGCTTATCATGGGATTCTTCACAGCCCTAGACAGATTTCACTCAAGTGACAGTATCAGCATCAAGATTTCATGCAGCATCTGAATGGAGCATTGTCTCTGTGCTGTGCTCTAAACACACTCTTGCTCTTATTAATTGGGTACTTAATAAGAATTTGTGAGGAATCCACCTTTCATATACTGCCAATGTGAAAGGGATTAATATAGAAGAGATCTAACAAAGGAAACAAAGACAAGCCCTGACCCGGAGACCTCCTAATCAAGGATTTAGACAGTACACAACAGGTGAATACCCCGGTAGGATAAATGGAGACAGGAAGGAGGAATGGAAGACAAGTGCATTTGCCTAAGCTAATAATCACAGTGATCTCAAGAGTCACAGGTGGTCACTAGCTGAACCCATGACTCAACAGCCAAAAAAGTTTAGTCCAAAAGCTCACAAGATGCATATGCTCTATGTGAGCACAATTCAAAGCATTTAAAAGCCACTGGAAAGACTTCCATTTATGAGGCCTGAGGAGCTGAAATATTTACCTCTCGGCTTTAATCATTATCGGATGCAAAATTTGTGGATGCAATAAAGACAGTGGTTTTATGGCATGTTCTAATCCCTCAGTAACTATTCTCAGCAAATACCTCTGTGTTCCTAGGGTGATAAATTACCTGTCTCTTTCCCTCTGAACCACACGGGCTAATGCCCTTCGGGACTCCACTTTTAGCATCAGTCCCTTCTGACACCAACAAGCCACAGGCACCAGCTACCTTTCATCTCAAGTGATATCTCTTACTGCTGTATTAACACATTTCAAAGCAACACTTTTCAACCTCTGCCCATTTTTGAAGACTGGAACTTTCTGAAACTCTGTGGTGTCCTTAAAAACTTGTCTAACCTCTCCAAGCACAGCAGGTGGTCTAATAGCACAGCTATTCCTCCTCTAGAAAAATTTTTATATTCCTAGCTATTAATCAGAAAAGTGTAGATTTTTGCCTTTTCTGCAAAACTTGTTCCAAATGCAAAGCAGGCTTAGCATTTTAGTTCATCAAGTCAATGATTTTCCATTGCAGCTCAGAATAATGCAGGTGAGAGCAGGAAAGCATGCAATGAAGGAGAGATTAAAATTGCTGATGAAAGACCACTCATTCATACAAGGTATGTCACCAAGCATCTCTGGTTTGTACAGGTTATATATATACTCCCTCAATATATGCCAGAAGGGCTTTTCTGCCACAAGTTAAAACTCTGAGAACAAAGTGCTCAGCAGTTTTGTGTAATACTGCACTAGATAAGGCAAAAGTAACCCACAGAGGTAGCCAAATTCAAAGCCAGTGGAAACAGACTCTCAGCTCATGTCTGTGCTGCAGAGTCACTGGCGTAGCCACATCAGGCAGTGCATAGAGACACCCCTTCCTCACTCAGGTCGTCACAAACAAAACCCCTTGATTCACTGTTCTGGGACAACACATTTTCCTCTGGGCTGTGGGTGGAGGTGAACAAGTCACACTGCCAAAAGCACAGTTCCCCTATACGAGCTACATTCACAATAAGGCATTTTGCTGTTGGAGAATACTGTTAAAGCTGTATTGGCAGAGTACAGGGATGTGGACCTGATCCGAGAGAAGCTGGCAGGTTTGCATACTGTGTATTATCCCTTTCCAACCTTCTCTTCTGAATAAAAAATGGTGTGGAGTCTAATTTCCTCTCTGAATAAAGCATGAATATAGATAAGACAAAGTAAGGACCCAAAGACCACAGCAGCATACTTTCTTGTTCTCCTTACTATTCAACATCATGGCAGCTCACATATAGAGCAGCTCTAGAAACCATCTGTCATTGCACAGCTCTTTATTCAAATGAAATCAACTGTGAAGTAATCATGGTTCTCATTTTTATTATCTCTCCTTACAGTGAACTTGATTAAAATCCAGCGCACGGTATGCAAACAGGCTGTTGTAAATTTGTACTCTGACAAAAGGGGAAAGTAAGTGATCTGCCCACATGCCTAGAACTTTGTCATTATACATGGGGACAAAAAAAGGAAGGGGCATACTGGGTTGCATAAACAAGTTTGTCCGGACACAAACTGTCCTAGCCCTATACAAAGGCCATGTCTGCTGTGTGACACCATCAGAGGGGACAAGGACAAGCTAATTTTACTAGCACATATAAAAGGCTGGGGCATGTTCTGAATAAACCAGATAGCCTGGCTTCAGGAGCACGTGCTTTAAAGTCTTTTGCCCAGGAGGATGATCTGAGCTTCTGAGGAATGAACTCAAAACAGACGTGATTCTCCTTTCACTTCTGGCGGTGTAAATGGGGAGTGATTCCATTGTATGGCTGGTATGAATGAGACTGGGAAACAGTCCCAATCAGTCAATCATTCCCTGCTTTGTCTATTCATTAAACCCCTCTTCTCCTCTGCACAGATGGCCAATGTACTATTGTACTCGAAGAACTGGCCAAGTTAAAAAAACAACAAAAAGGAATATGCCTGACAAGTCAGCAATAAATGTTTGCTTTTCAAAGAAAAGGGGGCATATTAGCCTGTTCTACAGATAAGGCTGAACCTGTGCATGCACACATACATGTAAGTTGATACAGATCCATATAAACATAGATATGCAGAACATCTATAACATGCATGCACACGTGTGTATGTGTATATGTATCTTGCCCCAACACCCACAGATTTCCCAGGGCAAGGCAAAAGGTGTGATTTTTTAAAAATCGCAGTATCTGGTGCTGTGTTAACAAACCTTTCTTTGTGTTTTGGAAGCAGCACAGCCAGAGAGTGAGACTGCAAGAGACATGAATTCAGTAGGGCAGCGTTTTGCAGCCCCCTAACACCAGGAGCATGTCCAGGAGTGCAGCAATGAAAGGTGGGGGCTGTGTCCAGGATCCTGGGACTGCCAGCTGCAGGCAGCAAGCACTGGGACTGGGAAGGGGGAGGATGGAGGAGAAGGGTGAGGGAGAGGGCAGACAGGGGATGCCATGCCATTCCTGCCAGACTTCTGGGGTACAACCAGAGAAGAGATGCTGCCATTCAGCAGTCCCCAGCACATCTTTAGAACCTGTGAGTCAGGTTCTGGGGAAGACTGGACATTTAGCTCAGTTGTCCTTAGCCCTAGAGTGCTCAAGTACGAAATCTCTGTACCTTCTTCTATAGAATAACTACCTGGGATTAATACTTACACTGGTCTCAGCTCCCCACAAGGTCTAAGGAATTATAGGAAGGATGCCTTTCCCACATTCCCCTAGGAGATACTACAAAATTAAATCCTTACTGAAATCTTAGCGCTCTGGTTAGTAACAGGGACCCACAACAGGTTTGGTGGCTCTAGCATTCACACATTGGCATGACTGTACTTGTGATAAGAAATACCGAGGTTTGTTGCTCAAGTAAATCTCTCCAGTCGATGGTGTTTTGTGTTGAGCCCTGATCAAGTCAGCTCTGGCACCCAGGAACAGATTCTCTCTCTGTAATTCTTCAACTCATCTAATTTTCCATTTCCAGGATAGAGGCTGTCTGTTTCTAGGACATGAACAATTCTTCCTAGCCTGAGTGTTTCTTGCCTTGGCACCCATAGTCACAAGCTAGGCACAGATCACATGTCAGTTGAGATGCTGCTACTCATCCCATAATGATGAGACCATGTCCTTAAAGATTTGGAGTCTGTGGAGGTGTCAAAAAGATGTTCTCCATCAGCTGTTGCTTTGCAGAAAATGAGCTGAACCTGCTGCATCACTGGAACACAGAATAGATGTACACAGGGAATGGAAGGGTTTGTGCTGCTGACTGCTGTCCTCAGGCAGGGCACCTGGCACCACATGAGCTGGGAGTTATAGGAAATTTCATCCCTCCCTATAGGGCTTTTGATGACCTGCAGACATAATTCACTGAGGCTGGATTTCAGGAGCTTATACTCAGAGAAATATCAGGCCTGATAAGAGTGGACAGCTTTGTGTAAACTAATGAGTTTTTCAAGCCATTTTGGTCTGAAAATTTGGAAATATTATTAGTGAAAAATAAGCATAGAGAGCATTGCTTACAGATAACAGGATGTTCATGGTAGCCCTGGTATATGTCATTGTTTCCTGTGCAAAAAAATAAGTTGCTATAGTTCTTCAGTGAAGGACTTTAGGCCAATAAAAAGAAAATAAGGGAAAACCTGAGAGAGTACAGGCACTTCTGAGTATACAGAGTGCAGCTGCAAGAGCAAAATGCCTGTTTTGTCTGTGATAGGTAGGAACTCAAATATGCAGCGCCCAAGAAAGAAAGGGTTTTACCCAGGCAATAAACAGAAGGTGATTACTTTGGAGCTGCACATAAATGCTGAAATTCCTTGGCAATGATTTCATACCTTTTCCTGAGGCACACTCTGCTGGTACGTAAAACTTGTATCTTCCCATGTCCCACAGGGATTTATGTTTTTGTTACTCACTCGAGGTGGGACTGTGGGCAGGGTCAAGCAATCCACCTAGAGGTGAAAATGTGGGAGCAGCTCTCCCTCCAGCTTCTTCTCTGGGGGTTTCATTTGCTGCGTTTTTAATAATGAAAACCAAACCAAAACAAGAACGCAGCATCTGAAGTGTTTAGAAAACACAGGGCCCCGCTTAGATGAAAGCAAGCTGTGCTCCCTCATCAGGTGTATGGAAGTCTGCGCCCTCCTGTATTTATCTGCTCCCTGCTAACCTCGATTCACCTCCATGGCATCCAGGGAATCTTTGCTACAGGGCTCAGGTATCAAAGGCTTCAGCTCCTGAGCTGTCTCATTGCCCCATGCTCCATCAGATTAGGGCGTTGCACATCCTCCCATTGATCCGCTGGGCTTTGGATGTGGCTCCTTTGTGCCTTTCCCAGCCAGCACATCTCGACTCTTCTGAGTCTCTGCCCTATTTTGGACATAGGTAGCCCACCCCGCATATAATCTTGGATTCCTTAAAAATACCAACACTTGGGAACAAGGCCCAAGAAGCCCCCCAGGACCCTGTTGAGATAACTTCACCCTCAGCTGGTCCCTACCAAATGAGAGGCAGCAGAAGAGAGGTTCTGAGCTGCATGGAATGAAAGGAAAGGAAGCTTTGGAGTTCTCCTCAAACTCTAAACAAATAATTTATTCTGCTGCTGAACAGCAGGGACTTTTTCACGGATAATCTAGAGGGTAATCTAAGGGCAAAACTATGGGAGGTTTGGATCTGTCTGAACTACAGACCTGCCCTGACTGGGTCAGGCAGCCCTCTGAATTCAGGATACACATAGCTGCCACACAGCACTGGGAAGATGTCTTCATGCTGAACAGTTGAGGAAATAAGACATCTTTTAAAAAACAAGCTATAAACCCTGGCTTCTTGCATTAAGTATATATAATCTGGATACATTTATTACTGGTGTAAAAGAGTGACTCACAGAGCTGACATTAGGCAAGTGCATCTCTTGAGAGCTCTTTGAAGGCCATCACTGCTAGCAAAGAACCTCTTAGTTCTGACCTGAAATATCCTTCTGCTGTCCCAGACAAGAGATTCTCTTCACCAGACACCATTTCCAGTGGACTGAATTGTAGTTTTGCAGCCTGTGCAAACTGGAGTCTCCCAAGGAAATGAAAACTAAAATTACTTTTGAAACTAAATTTAAAAATTTGACTTGTAGCATTTCCTATTACACTGTATTTTATTGCAAAACAAACTCAAATTTCCTTTTTTGTTAGTCTGTACATCTCCCTAATATACATTTTAAAGCATAATCTCACATTCTTCATTTTCTCAGGTAATTATATGCATAGAGTCGCTGTTCTTTCCATAGTTTAGCACTGCAATAATTAGGATTATTAACAAGATCAACTGAAGATGACCTGACATGAAAAAAGCGGACCTGAAAAAGTCTTACATTCCCCAAACCTTATCTTTGTTTTTCCAACCCGTTATCAGCTGGCTTAGTAGAGAGATGCTATCTCACCTCCCAAACAACTGTCTTGTTTATGACATTAGATCATCATTACTTTAGCAACTCTCACATCTTGCCTTCACCCTTGGAAAGAGAGACATCACTCATGTTGCTGGCTCTGGGTTCTGTGCTAAAGCATTGTCACTGTCTTGCTCTGTGTCACTCTGGCTGCACAGGGAACCAATTTGAGCAGCTTTAGAGAGAATCACAGAACATCTTAGAGTGGCAGGGACCTCTCAGTGTCACCTGGTCACACGCCCACTCACAGCACAGCCAACTTCAAAGTCAGATGCAACTTCAAAGTCAGATCAGGTTGCTCAGGGTCATACCTGGCTGGGTTTGGAGTGCCTCCAAGGATGGAGACTCTGCAGCAGTCACTCTCTGAAGCATTTCTTGCTCTCTATTCTGTGGGATGCCTGAATACATCCCACCATGAAGCTATTCAGCAGTGAGCTGCTGGGAGTTCGTGTACTGGACAACACAGTGCTAGTCCTTGGTCCGTCAGAGAATTTGCATTCCTTCTTGTTCCTCATAAAAAAAATACCACGGGAGTGATTAGTAAGGAAAATGTGAATTGCTGGTACTTTCATCCTCATCTTTGGTTTCAGAAAATATTTCCTGCCAGTTTGTCTGAGCAGTTAGCCTATTTTGATATTCTTTTTACCCAGGAAAAAAAATAAAAGAACTCCCCAGATTCCAATAAAACCTCAAACACTGGAGCTATAATTAAAAAAAATAAAAACTTATAAACTTCAAAATGAACCTGAGGCAAAATCATAGAGAGAAAAACCCGTGTGCTTAATCCAAAAACTGTTTGCCTGCCTTTGCTTGCCTCCAATTTTACCTGATCTTCATTGACCTAAAAAAAGTTTTCGGTTATTTTGCTGTCTTTATGCACAGTCGTATTTAGAGCATTATCTGTGGTCTTGTGGACTCAAGCTTTTTTGACTCATCCACAGTGGCTTGGTTTTGGTTTGAGGCATCACTAGGTCATTCTTAACCTCTGGACACTGTGGAATGAAGTGAGTGGATAAGAAGCAGAAGTAGTGGAAGTGATCAGGAGAAGTTATGCTGTCAGTTTTGGCCAGGGGAAGGATTTTAGGCATGATTTATAGGGGGGAAAGTGTGCAGCATTGCAGGGTGTGTCCTGTTCTAGAAGAACACTATTAAAACAAATCCATATTTGTAAATGGAAGTAATCAGATACGTATAAAAGAGCACAGTTTGCTCTTTCTAACATCAATGCCACTAATACTAAAATGAAACATATGTATTGTTGGCATTGCTTGCCAGTATTTCAGTGTATTGATTTAGGACTGTACAATATATTTCAGGGATAAGAAATCAAAAAAGTCTGTATCGAGTCAGGTTAAGAAATCTTCTGACATGTCTGATAGATTGTTGATTTCACCTAAATTAATTTGTATTTTGCCACTACAATTTCTGTGCTAAAACCTTCCAGGGTTTAAGACAGCAGCCCATATTTTCAAATGAAGCACTGACATTTTCCACTGAACATTGTGTTAAAAGCAATTTCTTTTCCACTTTTGTCAAGCATTTCCAACAATATATTGCCAGTTTTCTGCTGACTTTGCAAGAATCAAAGGCCATTTTAAAGGATTTGGATAAGAGTCTAATACACTTGCAATTGCTTTACTCCCACTCAGCTGTCCTAATTCCTGTAGACCAGATTTCTGGCCCTTCCTGAAGAGTTGACTGTAACATGACTCATCTCCTTCTTGACCTGCCCAGCTGTTCTTATTTCATTTCCCTTTGCTAGGTCAGAGACAATCAGATCATTTATTTCACCATTCCAAAATGAGGGGAAAACAACATTTTTAAAGGACAACATATGATGACCAATGACCCAATTACATAGTCTCATACACATATTTGTTACCCTGGATTTTGAGTGGGAGTCCGTTATTTGATGTTGATTGATAATATTTGAAGGTATTTGGATACCAGAATATCAGAACAAGCATGACATATCTTGCTGATATGTAAGGTCAAGGAAAAATTCCTCTCTATAGCAATACATCAGAGCACAGTGTAATACAGAGACTTTTCATTTTCCTTTGAAAGACTGATTAGCAGCCACATCTAAAAACAAGTAACTGGCCCTAGTGAACCAAAGGTCTAGGTTTTTACTGCAGTCTCTGTATACATGACTACAGAAATATCAATATAGCTTAAGGCCAACCATTCAAGTTTCTATCTGCCTGCAGCTTCTTGTCATGTTCTCTTTTTGCCAGGTCTCTCAGAGGAATTTGTTATGGTAGGCATCAGCCTTGTCTTGGGTGAAACATCATGAAGCGAAGATAACAGGATGGGAGAGTTAAGCTGGGCAGGAAAGAAGGATTAATGAGGGGAATGGAAACAAACTGGAAAGAGGAGATGATTTCTTTCAATAGGTTGGCCAAGGCAGGCAACTTTTTTTTTTCTGTTTTTCTGTGGCTCAATGTCAAAAACTCCATTATCTATGAGCAGGCAGGAGAAGAAACAATTTGCAAAACGTGAACACCTCAGCTTTATGTGTCTGGCATGGACCTTCCTGATTTATTTTTTTCCATCTATGTTATTTTCCTCTACAACAATAAAAAAAACAACCCAATAAGAGAGAAGCAGACCAGGACAGCAAGATCAGTGTATTGTATCCACGAGTCCTTCCTTTGAAAGTAGAAACAACTTCTGACTTCTGGCACTCACAACCTATAAAAAAAGAAAAGACAAACCTTGCTCGTATGTGAGGTTGAGTAGGAAGCCAGCTCTTGCTTCCCTTACTCTCATGAACAGCCAGCTGAATTTACATATTTGGTGTGAACTTAAAGTGAGTGAAGCTCTGGAATGTACTCTTGATTTGCAAAGGGAAGTCAATCCCCAAAAGGAACTTCACTTGGATCCAGGTGCCCCTCGTGTGTAAATACAGATGCAAAGTGGTGGTAAGCAAGTCTCTTCTATTGTGTAAATTAGCGAGTTCTGAGGTGGGGATTTAAGGGGAACTTTGTCCTGCAGTGGATAAAGTGAGGGAGCTCTTCGGTACAGAAAAGGAGCCAAGGGAAGAATGTGCAGCTAATCCAGATGAAAGACCTACAGGCAATCTTTAAAAACATGTCAGTACAACTGCCTGGGAAGTTTCCAAATGGATGCCACATCTTGAACATCTTTCACAGCTTTATATCTGCCTTCAGTATGGAAATGAGAGGAGGGAAATGCTGATAGGAGGGCTGAGAAATAAGTGAGGTTATTTGAAATGCAGTTGTTGTTCTCTGGTGTTCGTTCCCTCCTCCCCTTAAGCCCCCCACGACAGTTTCTCATTTTTACAGAGACGAATCTGCCCTGCCAATTGTCTGGCTCCGAAGGGCAGGCCTAGTGACAGGTTTGCAGCCCTAGATCTCTTTTGAGATCGGAGTTCTCAGCATCAAGGTCAAAAGCAGGGGTCATGATCCCTCGCCTGCCTGTCTTTCACAGTGCTCCTGGCTACATGTACTTCTTTTTAGACATGGCAGATGGTGAAATACTAAAAGTACAAAGGATTACCCAAACCTATTCAACAGCTGAACTATTTGTGTATTATTGTTATTTTGGAGCGGGGGCGGCCTCGGGACGCCCTCACTGTGTCTTTCACTTTAAGCTGCCCATAGACATGTGAGCTTGGAAGGCTAATGGCAAAAATAGGGCTCTTTGCCCTATTTCAAAAGGCTGCAAAACACCCCCCCCAAATGCCTTTTCTGCAAATTTTCATATAAAATCTATGACTATTCATCACAAAGGCAATATTATTGCTAATTTGAAATGAGCTGTGGCTACCCAGATCATTACTAATAATTTAGTAACCCGTGTTTTCTTTAGGCCAAAACTCTGAAATCTGCACGAGGCCCTAAAATTTTATTTGTGGCTAAAATTTTATTGGAGTTCTTCACAAGCTAGAATTGTTCAAAATATTCTGTGCAGCTTTGCATATTTTGTGCATCATGTGTGAGCAGTGGAGATTAGAAAGTGGAAGGAAAGGTTGCCTGCCTCAGTCTGTTAGAATGCTGATAATTATTTTCTACATTTTAACATTTCTCAGTGACACCCAAACATAGAGTTTGTTGCTGAATTCTGAATCTGAGAACACAAGAGTTTTTTGAATCAAACCAGAAAATGCCTTTACTAATTTAATGCATTTTCTAGAAGCCTTTAACAATTACTGCAGGACACAGAGTGAATTGGTGCTGTGTTGATATAAGTTGTGATGGAAAATGGTTCTGAGACTTCTAAATCTTTCCAAACCACTCATAAATGTCAACATACTACCCATTTCCTATAGAACTGCAAAAGCTGGGATAGAGGTGTGTGCCTGAGAACGTGGCAAGAGAAGGCCACATTCATCCTGTCATTAAAAGAAAAAGAAAAGATGGGGGAAAGGATTTAGACTAAAATTTTGCAGTGTTTCAGCCATGCTGTCATGCCTTCAGGAGGAGAAGGATGTACTCTGGTGTGACTTTCACCAGAAAAATGAGAGCAGTGTCTCAGCAGCCGAGTGAGGAGGAAGCCACTGCTCACAGGTGTTTGGTGGAAGTCCCAGAGCTGCCAGCAATGCTGGAGCTCAACACACAGTTCTGTTGTCTGTCTGACAAAGACACGCAGTTGGCAGCTGGTATGAAGGGAGGGAGCATTTGGAAAACCCACAGCCAAACCTGGTTCTCACAGACATCAGGGCAGATCTGACATGGCTCCACTGCTGAGTGAAGTTTGACAATGTTAATAGCTCCTTACTCCCTGTTAGCAATCAGTGCAAAGATGTACCTTGAGCAATATCCAGCACCTAAACATGGGAAACTCTGAGTGAGTTTTGCTTCCTTTTTTTCTGCCACACCAACAGAAAGCTTCTGACTAGTGTTACTGGTGTTCTGTGAAATGACAGTAACACCAGCAAAGTGAAAGGAGGCAATTCTGGGGGCAGTGGAAGTGTCACCAGGAATATATTGTTTTGTGGATAACTATTCCATGGCACAGACCACACAAAAGGCTCTGAGGCTACCTTCAGTTGTCAAATTATGTTTGCTGTTAGCAGAAAGCCGCAGCAAATCTAAGATCATAATTTTGTGCTCATGCAACACTGTGAAAGCTCTCACCTGAGCAATCAAAAATTTCCTCCTGAATACCCACAATATTATGTAATGCAGGCAACTTTTAGCATGCAAAGCCAGGCATATTCAGCTGAATGCTATGGTGTTCCACCTTAGGGGCAAAAACAGTGCCTGTTTTGTCAAACTCAGCAGAAGATACTGAAGATACTCATCCCATCCTACAACCTCTTGGGATTTTTGTCTCCATCATAAAGAATATGAGAGAACTGAATCTCCTCAGATCACTGTTTTTCAAACAACAGTGTTATCCATGTGTACAGTCTAAGCTGCATTGACTGAATGCAAATCATGTATCCACACACAAATTCTAGAACCAGAATCAGGCCCAATGTATTTAAATAACCCTGGCTTTAACTTAAAGGTCAAAGGAAAATGAGTAATGAACTAATTCTTAAACAATGCAAAATTGAGAAATGTCTCTGGTGTGCAATGTATGTGGCTGTTATCCTCCTTGTGCCACTAGAGTTCATAAATACAATGTAAAGGAAATGTCCTTTCATCTAATATTAACAATCAGAATCTGAAAAAAAGACCATTGACCTTAACATGAACAGAATTCAAATGAGTAATAATTTCCTCCTATTTTAAAAAAGCTTTCAATAAATTTATTGTTTTTAGTTTTCATAGGGCTTGGCTGGTGTGCTGGGAACACTGCTATTAGCTTATCAAGCTTCTGCCCATATATAATCCAAATTAATGAAAAGCTCTCTGGCCTGGTGCTGGCTGTGATAGGGTTGTGCTCATACATGCTCTGTTGAAGGGTGGGTGGAATATTCTGTATTTTCTCATGCGCTATATTTCATTGTGGATTTTTTCTGTGTGGGTGAGGGGGGAAGTGGATTACAAAATTAGGACTTTATTTTAGTTGCAGTGTAATTGCTTCAGCCTCCTTTAGATGTTTTGAATAACTCGAGAAGTAACAATGCACAAAAGCACAGGAAGCAATATGAGAAGCAAGCCCTTACCCAGCCTAGTTAAAATGCTTTGGCCACAGTTTACAGAGCTGGGTGCACAACACTGAGCACCAATTCTTGCTCTGGGTTCCTGAGAGAGGCTCCCTCCACACCCATAGGCCCCACTGCCTTAGTTCTGGCATCAGATCCTGGGGGACGCAGCCAGAGGACTGAACTCAGAGAAAGAAGTGCTCCATAGGGTTGGTTTCTGCCACACCTGCCTGGCTCATGGACTGATGTGTCTGGGTCTGGCCACTGCTGCTGCCCAGGTGTCCCCTGGCAGCACCCACTATCCAGACTGGTCCTACAGGTGAGCAGGAGATGCTCACGTAAACAATACCAACCTGGCTCATGGGTGCCTCAGGCAAAACTAAATCAGAGTTTTCCCCATCGTGAGAGGGAAGCAGGGCCTCTAATTTATCCCTTTCCTTCGAGGAAATGATTTCAAGGGTAGAAATTGTATATCCGTGGGCACAAAACAAATCTCACTCTTGTTCTTTCCGGGGCTGTGGGCAAGTCACTGCCTATCCCAGGGACAGAGTTTTGTTCTGGTTTAACCTCACTAATTTACTCACTGGGGTGCTGTGGAGAGGTTTTGCATAACTGATGAATTTGGGTTATTTTAATGAAATTGCTGCATTACTGAATGTTGTGTTTGAGCTTGTAGCAGCCTGGAAGCATCCTTGAGACATTTCCACTCTTCCTGCCCATATCACTGCAAAATGCTGTGCAGCAAGGAAAAGAGGTTCTCATTCCAGGCTCTGCTTGAATGCCAGAGATTCAGAGAATTAATCTGGCCTGGGATCTGAAATTCTGCAGTCTGAAGAGAAAGGAAGAATACTCAGATGGGGAAAAAAAAGGAACAAGGATGTTCTTACTTTTAAGAAAATGTAAAGGGGGAGAAGAAACTGGGGCAGAAGAGAGAAACAGGAGGGAAAGCTTTTATAGCAAAGGCACTATTTTCACAGTGGAGGATCAGAGAAACTGGCTGCAGAGGATGGAGAAACTGAGAATCCCTGATCCACTGGAAAAAACAGGATCTGCACTGAGGGCCATCTTGGGACACTGACTAAAACCTACAGAAGTCTCAAGAGTGGTGAACTTCATCATGGAGCTCCATCCTGCTCTTCTACCACATCGCTTCAATCTTCGTGGCTCTTGCACTGGTGAGAATGAAGGATCACTGCTTTTAGCACACTTTGCAAAGGCTGGAGTAACTTTGTCACTTCCCTGAAGGAATAAATTGAAACCCACAGCGTCTGCAAGGCTGGAGGCAGGGAAGTGTTTGATCAAGCAGCTGGAGCACCTATGGGGCTGCCCACACAAGGGACAGGACAGCTGAATTGAAATGCCCCATTTCTAGGTAGGAGTTAGGTACCGAAAAAATACATGGTAAAGAAATATCTTGGGAATGATCAGGCCATTTGAATTTAACAGTTTTTGGAATTAAAAACAAAAACAAATCAAAACCAAACAACAACAACAACAACAAACTAGTCTTTTTCATGGGAAACCACGAGAGTTTCACGACTCTTGCTTGGTGTAATTGTGATGGACTCGGTGCTTTTTGCCTGACATGCAGGGCAGCCTGTGCAAAGGCTGGGTTCCACACATGAGAAGGATCAGCAGAACGCTGCTTTATTTATTTGGGCTGTAGCGGCACCTAAAGGCAGCCGAGAGCCTGAGCCAGGCTGTGGTGGGCACCAGCATCTACCTGAAGATAAACATATCCCTTGCTTCCAAGACAAGTAGATGAAGGATAAAATGCAATTGTGGAGACAAGCGGTGGCTGAACTGAGCCCTGGGAAGTAGAAATGTATATTTATTTACTTACTTCAGCAATTAGGACTTTTTCTGCCTTGCACTTTTTGTGCTCCTACTCCTTTCAAAGCTGTGCATGGATACCAGGTTCCGTTGGTTTATTTGCAGAGTATGAATCAGCTGCTATTTGGGAATTAGCACAGAAAAGAATCATTTTCCTGTGGTGAAATGATTAATGGGGTGATCCAGCCTTCCAGAGGATGCACCAGGCCAGGATCTCCTCTGAGTGATTCAAAAATGCCAACAAAACAGGATATTTACTGCATAGATTAAAACTATGTTGGAAAACGAGCTCATTTCTGACCTATGAGAAATATCCAATGAAATGGACAATAAAATGTTTCCCCACCACCTTTTGGTGCTGTCACCTGTTCTTTCCATGAGAGACATGTGAGCAGGGACTAGTTCTGATGTAATTAATGCAGTCCCCTGAAGCCCAGTTGAATGGCTCTGATTAGCACCAGCCAAATATCTCGGCCACTGACTTTCAGGGGAGCCTTCTTGTCTCAGAGCTATTGTTAATGCTTCCTGTTTATTGCAGTTCAGCACAAAGCCTTACAGCCTGTCCACAGAGCAAAACAGCCAGAGGAGCTGAAACACTCTTTAGTAAAGGTGTTTTGCCAGCTTTTGCATGTTTCTCGTATCAAAGACAAGAACTGAAACCTCTGCAATGTGCCCAGTGCCAGTGTCCCCTCCTTCCAGGATTTCAGTATTATTTTGAGCACTTCGCAGAAGGATTTTGGAGTAACCATATCTCTCTGGATAGGTTTGATTGGTTTTTTTTTTTCCATGTAGAAGATTAGATTTGGGGACTTTAATATTTCCCTTGCTAAAGGCAGATCTAGGATAATGAGTTGGTAATTTATCAATATGCTATACAAAGAAATCCAGAGGGCCTGAGATAGGAAAGATGCATGTTTCCCAAAGGACAGAACCACAGCCAGGAGCAGAGTCAGGCACAAAGGAGAAGTGCCTGGAGAAAAGGAAAGGCCAAGCCAGAGGAGTGAGAAGGACACAGTGCAGGGAACAGGACTCTGATGCACAGGCAGACCTTAATCATACTTGAATAGTGATGTGTCAGGCTCCACAGGGAACACTCTTCCTCTGTCCCCCATGTTGCTATTAGTGAGACATTTCCAAAGGTACAGAGTGCCTGGTCTCCATGATTACTCAGCAGGAACGACCATTAAATATGCCTTTTAATGGCACTGAATGTCATTTTGGCCTGACAAGAAACACAGCCTAAGACCTGGTTCCAGTTTGTGGTGAGAATTGCTCTTGCTGATGGGCCGAAATCAAATTGAACAGGTGCTCAAGGCAGAAAGTGGGAGGGGGGGGGGGGGGGGAGGGCAGGGAGAGAGGAGCTTTATTAGGGCTGGACAGTGCAGTGGTGCTGGCAGCAATGGGTTTATGAGCCATGTCATGAACTACACCAGAGTTCTCCTCAGTCTCTTGGCACATCTGTAGAATATCCTGATTTTTGAGCTCTGAGAATTGAGCAAGGCACACAGGCATGTGAATTACTTGGCCAGGGTGTATCTCCATCTTAATACTGGACCTGTGATGTGAACATGGGCAGAAAATTCATGGACAGAACAAAATGCAATCTCTTAGATGAGGAACTAGACAAAGAAGGGGAGCAGAGCCTGCAAGTTCACTCAGTCTTCTAATCCAGGAGCTAGGGATGGCATATGAAGATGGCAGGGAAAGGCTCTGAACAAACAAAAGGAGGCACAATACAGATGGTGTAGAAGAGCTGTGAAACTTCTTGGTGTTGTTGATGGAGAAGCCTTATATGGGGGCAAGATGAAGCTGCATAAGGTTCAAGAAAAATCTGTTGAAGGCTACTGAATAGGTAAAGACTACTCCAGTTTAGAAAATCCCTGGAGCAGGAATGGCTGAGGGCTGCAATTACTCAGGGTATCTCATAGTTCCTTGACAGGTACCTATAGTCCTCCTTAGGTATTCACTGCTGGTTGCTGTTGGAAACAGTATATTGGACAATATGGTTAATTAATCTAGTCCAGTATGGTCATTCTTGTAGTTAAGTGCAATTAAATATTATATTGTGCAAAAAAAAGATGAGTGTTCTAGTGTGATGCTAAAAAGCTGTGACCTCTCTGAGCCCCTTCAAACTCTGGGCGATATCAGCAAGGACAAACTGAGGGGAAATGGAGGTAATTAATTTTGTCATTTTGATGACCTAATACTCAGCATTTTATTGAAAAGTACATGGGGTATATGCAAATTGTCACATTTTGACATATTTGATTTGCTTTGGGTTTGATGGGCTCTATTCTTTGGACAGTTTACCTACAGCAGACACGTGCAGAGGAGAGATGGATTTGGACATGAACCCACTTTGCAAAAAGAAAGATGCAGGACTGTACGATCACCCCACACAGACCCAAAAACTGCTGCAATGGCTTGTAACAGAGCCATCTACTGACTCACACTGATACTGCCAGTCTCTGCTCCTAGGAAGGGTCCTCAGGACCAGGCTGCATCCTGCCTGTGCTCACCAGGGGATAATGATTCACTGGAGAAAGCAGGCTTTTAATAGCAAAGTGCCTGAGAGTAACACAGTCTTGAGAATGGAAGGAGAGATGATTCCTTGGCCTGGAACAGCAGGCTGGCTATCGTGGAGGCCAGATAGTGTGATAGCTCTGAACACTAGATGAAGAGCAAGAATAGTGTTATTTGATGAGAGCATGGAACAGATGGGCAGTGTGGTTAATTAAAGGGCTAGGGATAATGTTTCCTAAATTAAGAAAAAAATAGGAAAGTAGTTGCAAAGCATTTTAAGAAACCATAATCTGCATGTACAGGATGTCTCAGAAGGGAAAAAAATTGAGATCGTGGAAATGTATAAAACAAAATTTAAAAAAACCTAGGTTTTTTTAGGTATTGGAATAATCTTACAAATGAGATAAGTGCTCTTAAAACAGATTGTGTTGGTGATTGGATGGCAAGGTTAGCTGCAATGGCAAGGGAATGGAATAAGCAGCCTAGGAGGTTTGATTATTCCTATGTGCCTGATCTCCATCAACGTGAAGAAAGCTGATCCACATAACACCACTACAGATCTGGTCTGGGGAATTTGCTATCCAAGAGATCTGAAGAGAGTATTGAAGGTCTGTGCAGACTCTAAAAAGGGCAACAGAGCACATCTGATCTAGAATTTTTGCTGCTGAGCATTCTCACTGCAGTGGTCCCCGGGGGTTTCGGTGGCTCAGTGTGGTACTAACACCTCTCCTCCTTGTTCCTGCTGCTGCAGATTAATTTGTTCCTCAGTCAGATAAAGGGTGCAAGCAGAGGTGGAGAGAATGTTTGTTAAGAGAACTTCTTTGATGCCATATTTTTATATGTATAACCTATGATTCAGATAACCCATATCTATCCTTTTTAAAGAGCCGTATCTTGAAGATTAATTTTCCCTCAGATACTTTTAGGCTGACTCACTCTCTCCTTCATCAGGGGGTTGCATAGCCCACAAATTGCCCAGGCTGTGGTGGAAACTACCTGCTGAGTCTGGGGTGGGGAGCAGGTCAGACATGGGTAATGTTGGGATAACAGGAGAGAAGTCCATGTGAAAAGTGGAGGCTGGTGGGATGTCAAGGAATAAAACTCTAAGTTAAATTTCCTCTTGTAGTACTCACTACTTAACCCTCACAGTTCCTGAAATAATTATGGTTTTGGCAGCTAAACCCCAGATTGTACGTGTGAGAACATTGTAGATTAAAGCAAATCAAAGCAGACAAAATGAAATACCAGAGACTTAGTTTTCAGTGTGTAAGATGAAGATAATATCTATCCAACTATGAAAGGGGCTAAAAATTAATATTGTCCACAGACTTCTTGGTGATAGTTAGGGTAAACTGAATTATACTGATGTAGAGCTGCCTTTGAACGAAAGCATTGCAAAGAGCATTTCAGAGATCTGAAGAGTAACAATAGATTAATAGAATTGTTAGAAGAAATGGAAAAGAAATTAAAGTATGAGTAATGCAAGCAAATTTTATGAAATGACCATTCTTCTTACCACTGTGGCAGTTAACATGCCAATTAAGCTTTCTACGTAGACAGTCAATTTTTTTTTTTAAATTAACACAGAAGGTATTTTATAAGCAAAATTTCATTTGATCAGAAGTTTCAGGTTGGTAAAAATAGCATTCATGTACTGTGGGATTGGCCTGTGGTACTTACTGTACCAGACATTCTTGAATCAGGAACTTGGCAGGATTAGGGCAATTAGTCATGTTTGAGTAAAAGACTGGCCCAGGTTATATAAGACACTTAGAATGGACCATAAATAAATGAAAAAATTGTGGTTAAAATGAGAGTTTTGTTGTAAGGATCAAAGTGTCAGAGTTTTTAACTGGAATTTTGGCTCCATTGACAGTGATTGGGGTTCTGTATTTCACTTATGGCCCATGTACTTACTTAGAATTCATCTGAGGCCTTCTATTAGCCTAAAATTTGGGGGTTAAAACTGTGCACATTGTATTATTTATGTGATCTTTTAAATCTTCATTTTAAGAGGTCTTGGAAGAACAATCTGTGATAATTTCTGAATTATAATGATGGTTAATTTAAAATTTGATAAGTCTGACTTGGCCCATTGGGAAGTGCTTTATACCTTTCTAATTCATGGGAATGATATGACATTTCTCTGTCTCATTAAACCACAAATTTAATTGTACATCGTTGAGCTCTTGGAGAAAAATTAACTTATGTACCCCAGAAGCATTCACTTCTTATTATGCCAGCTGCAGCTGCAGTAGATAGCAAAGCTATTATCAGGATATAGCTGTCTTGCATTCTTCCTTAGTCTTTAGGGCAAACACCAAGAAATGGTGTAGCTATGGAGAAAAAGCTAAATTGCAAATTGGAAAGAATGTAAAGAGCATTTTCAAAATAAACAGAAGTCAGGAGATCCCAAAACACTTCTGTAATTAACTCTGTCACACAAAGTGAATACAAAACATATTAAAATCTGAGGTTTTTTTTTTTTTTTTTTTTTTACATTAAATGAGAAAATGGGAAAGTAAAAGAGATAATGTTCTGTTTTAAGCACAAAGGTCGATTGAGAAAGCAGATTTCTAATAATTCTTTATATTCTATTGTGTTTTGAGTTTATCGCCTTCTACAAGTTTACACAACTTTGTTTGGAGCTCTTCTCATCCCATAACCCAGAGCTAGAAACTTGAGTGAGGTGATAGGAGATCTATCACTGCTTGACTCCTCCCTATATAAACATGAAACAAATATTAGATTTCCCAGCAGTCCTTATTTTGGCTGCTGCCCAGAAGGTGTTGTTCTTTTTGGAATTTATGAAAGATGATAGGCTGACCCATGGAGGCAAATCATACACCCTGTAGTAAAATCTTGAAGTGTATTTTGTGTGCACGTCGTAAATGGAGATGGGTCAAGTGGTGTCTCTGTAATGTGAGCATTGGCAAGCCCAGCCTGGGGCAAGAATGGGAATAATGTGTCCTGCAGCACTTCACGTCATTCATTTCAGCAGGGAGATCAAGGGTGCAGCCAACAGAGGCTTCTCCCTGCTCAAAATACTTATCTGCATAAGCACACACATACCAGCTACAGCTGTGTGAACACTGGCAACTAAAATAATGCATAAAAAATCCTCATTTTACAAGGACCAGCTCAGCATATTCTTACAGAGCTCAAGAACAGGGCTTACTTAGTTATAGCTGTGACAGAACAGTATGAAAAATACCCTTGAAGACTTCTCCCAGTCTTGAGATCTGTTTAACTAAAAGAAACATAGCACTGCAAACATCGGGGTAAAAAAAAAAAAAAAAAAAAAAAAAGGCAAGGCAATCCCTAAAGGCTCCTCTCACTATCAACCAAAACAGACTCAGTGGCAGTAACTATGAACACTAACTGAGCTTTTACTGGGGTTTTAATTCATACAGCATCCTTTGCAAGGATGAAGAAGAGAAAAACCTCTCAAAGCATTCTTCCCCTTGAAACTGCAATCACCTCTCTTTCTTTCCTTGTGGCTCAGTGAGAGCCACATCTGACAAGTCACACAAATATTTGTTTATCTTGAAGTGCGTAAGTGGTACAAATGAAGTGAATGGATTACTCGCATGCTGAGAGATAAATATGTGCTTTGCTGGATCAGAGCCACAGATCTCAGCAACCTGGGCTGAGCTGTAAACATGGGCTGCAGAAAGATCCCAATTCTTTGACCAGATATTGCACTACTGGATTCCTTCTGCAGTAAACATGCCTGGTTGTAAATTTCTGTGTATTATTTCACCTTGTGACTGACATTTTTTGCTCTGTTATCTGTGACAGGCGAGACCTGATTATGTCCTAACACATATAACATGATGCACCTTTAGAAAAAAAAAAATTTAAATCCTACTAAAGCGTATTTTCACTGTATTTTTACTCTTTGACTGCTCTCTTGCAGCCTTAGCAAATAAGTGACAGTCCCAGGTAAGTGAGCCACCTCTGGCTGAGGAACTTCCTGAGCCATCACAAGCAAGAGGGGAGTAGGAGAGTATCCAGGGAAGGATCTTTGTATGCTTGAGATACCACTCACATCAGCCAGGATTATAATAATGAATGGTTGCTCTAGCTTAGTCAGAGAAACTAAGCTTGAGAGAGCTACCTATGGAACATCTCTACGTTCCTGTTTCCTGACCCATTCTGAGGCTAAAAAATAATTCAAGGTTCACAAATTTCATGCATGACTGTCATGGATGAAGAGGTAAGGGAACAGAAAGCAAATTGACAGGCAAAGAACAGGAGCTGGAAGAGAGCATAGGGCTGCTGTGAAGGAAAGGGATCAACAGAATGCCTGGTAGGGTGGAGAGGATGGTTTGGGTTCAGAAAGTGAGTAACAGATGGAGAAAAGGATTTAAGGAGTGTGGATAATCTGAATTCGTCTCATTTCTGGTTGCTGGAGTGTGTAAACCCTCCTATGTGGGACCCAGAAGGATGAGGAGTGTGTGGAAGTGCTGATGTCTTGGATCCTCATTTGATGAGGGGGTCGCTGTGTGGTCTCACAGTGTGAACAAAGGTGTGGAGCCCTTTCCCTGTGGGTTTGGCCCACATCCATGGAAGGGATGTCCCGCAGCCCTCTTCCCCTCACCAGCAAGGTGGCTCTGTTTGGATGCTTTGGAGAAAACGCTCTCTGCTCGCTGACTGAAAACATCCACTCAGACAATGGTGGCACCAGGCGGAGGCAAATCCTTGCCTTCTTTCCAGTGCTGATGTCCCAGTAGGAGCTCAGAGCCCCCACAGGGGATGATTTGACACCATCAGTCCTCACAGGCCCCCAACAGCCCTGGGGAAAGGGGGGTGTGCAAAGTGGGGCCCACAGGGTGTGCTGCCATGGTACTCCAGAGCTACCGCCCAGGGCTGCATCCCCTGACAGGAACGAGGCCCTTGGCAGGAAACAAAGGCACTGGAGTTATTACTTCTCCTTTGCATAAGCATGTGAAATTAAGGGCAATTATCTGTGGCATACGGCACAAGAGGCAATGTTTAATTAATGTCTAAGGGAGGCATGTGCTTCTTCTGGAGACATGGAGCCCTCCCTCCTGTCAGGTTACCAGGGCTGTTCTGGAGAAATCCAGGCCTTCCTCCCCTCAGGTCACCAGGGTTATTCTGGAGAAATCCAGGCCTTCCTCCCCTCAGGTCACCAGGGTTATTCTGGAGGCATCCAGCCCTTCTTCCCCTTAGGTCACTAGGGCTGTTCTCCCTCACCTCACAGTGCAGAGATGGGCATGGTGCCACAGGATGATCCCACAGAGAAGGGGGTTTGGCATCAAGGATACCATGCTGTGATGACACACTGCAAGGCCTGGGCATTCTCTCACGCTCAGAGAGTTTGGCGCTGTCAGCATTTATGGGTGGTTGCTTCATGGGGTCTTTGGTTTTGTGTTTTGACTTTTTTTCCAAATGGCACATTTTGACAAGAGCACCAAAACTGTGCCCTGGAGCTTGTGCAGTGTTTATCCCAGTAAGCAGGGCAGGAGGGGCTGCAGAAGTGAGGAGAAGCAGTGTCAGGGATGGTGAGCAGGCAGGAGTAGAGGCACTGGCTGTGTTCAGAGGGTGACAGAAACTTCAAACACCAGTCCTGGCCATGAGTGCAGAGCAAATCTGAGAAATGCTCCCTTCTCTCCTGCAGACCTGCTGGACAACATTTCTGCTCTGAACAGCAGCCCTCACTCACTAGCTCCAGGGAGGGCTGGGTACCGAATGCATCCTGATGTGTCCCAGCACTTCCATTGCTCCTGCCAGCTGACTGCTCACTGCAGGACAGCCTCACACACCAGCGTTTTTTTGGTCTGGTCCTGCATGCTGCTGAGAGCTTTTTTGCATTCCAGGCTTCTAAAAAATTTTGCAAGGAGGGACTCCCCCACTCCTCCACTTCATCCTTCCAGGGCTGTCAGTGCTGTACACAGTGTGACAGGACCTGCAGTATCTAAGGGGCTTTGATCTCCTTGCCTGACACACCCCACAAAACTCTTCCTGGGATGGGCACTCCTTTCACACCAAGTCTGGGACAGTGCTAAGGATCTGTCACATGCAGGTTTGGTTTCAGAAATGTGGTACTGAGTGACAGTTCTCTTTATTCTTAGTGCTTTTCTTCACCAAATCGTTGATGGAGTATTTAACAGAGGAGTAGCAGGGCACTTTATAAGAAGAAAATATCATAAATATATGCAAAGGATGTTGAAAATGGATGCTTTGATGGCAGAGACTTTTAGGCTCTGGGGTAATATGACAATGTTGAGCAATTGGCAATTGGCCTGTTAATAAGCTGCTGGCAGCATTGCTGCAGATGCTGGCAGGCCCTAACATCAACCTACACTGAAAAATGTTTGCAAATGCAAAAAAGAGACAGCTTGTTTTGAGCTGTGTTACAGCTACACTTAGTAGCTAAAAAATGGACCTTCCATCCTTTTCTGAGGTGTGGGGTTGGGGGGGGATATGTATCAGCACTGCAGCCTTGGCAGCTCCTCTCCATTTGGAACAATTAACTGAAAAAACATGACAGAAAATCAATACTGTTGAGGATTAATGAGCCAAAGCATGTACTTGAAGTGAAAATGTTTGCAGTTTTTCTTTAACACAAAGGGACATGTAAGATAATGACCAAAGGGATGAGTGGCAGAAAGACATTCGTTCTGTGCTACCCCCACTATCTGAGCAAAAGGTGACACAGTCTGGTGTGTGAGGGGCTGCTGCAAACAGTCAGCTCAGACACTGCATGGTGAAGTTGATATCAGAGATGGGAACTGAGTTGGGCTTATTAACCCTTTTCCCCTTCCCTTCCCTTCCCTTCCCTTCCCTTCCCTTCCCTTCCCTTCCCTTCCCTTCCCTGCCCTCCCCTCCCCTCCCCTCCCTTCCCTTCCCTTCCCTTCCCTTCCCTTCCCTTCCCTTCCCTTCCCTTCCCTTCCCTTCCCTTCCCTTCCCTTCCCTTTTTCCTTGCAGAAGTTGTAGGTATCTTGCTGTTATTTCTCTCTGCTGATTTCATTCAGAACATGATACAGGTTACTCCAGCCATCAGTAGAGGCCAGATGGAAGAGGCTCTCTTGTGTTGTCCCTCTTGTGTTGTCCCTCTGTCCCCTCTGCCTTTCCTCCTGGGACAGCTGCACATCCAGCTGCGCTTCCAGGTGAAAATCAGGACCTGCTGCCCTGCTTTGGTCCAAAACACAGCACACACGGATTCTTTCTTAACCGATGGCGTCAGGAGTCCTGTTTTGATCCTGGCAGCGGCGATGCTGCTCCCGAGATCCCTGCGATGCTGTAAAGGGACAGACGATGGCACTCCAGCATCGCCTTTCTCTCCTGCTGCCACGGACGCGTCTGCGGGAGCCGCTCATTCCCGGAGCTCTGACCCCCTGCCTTCCAGCTTCACTTTACTGCTGGTTTTGTACCCGTTATCTCTCGGAACAACGTGGGGCATGGACCTAAATAGGTCCCCTCCGTCGCTGGTCTGAGTTACGTACAGATAGAGCCGCATTCCCGTCATTGCACCAGGCTGTGCGAGGGAAGATGCTCAGAGCCTCCCTTTAAAACGCACTTTCCTCCCCCGCGATCTCTGCACCGTTCCCAGCGCAGTTCATCTGTCTTCATCAGGGTCTGTTGCATACCACGGGGGTGACGTTTTACTGTCAGTTTGTACAACAGTCAGTGTCTCTCCTGACACCGCTTAAGACCACATTTTCTTTTTACACAGCTACATCACATTGGCAGCATGTAATCATCCCATAATCACCTCATATGCACAGGTCTTTATCTGCTTCACTCAATTCTAGCAGATGAGTTCCCAGCTTATAGAAAAGGTTTCGTCATCCGTTCCTCATTGCGAGATCCCAAACATTGTACTGTGAATTTCATAGTATTTTTATTAATACTCCAGCTCCTTAAACTCACTCAATTTTTCTCATACTGCTTCCCTAATTATTTTCTCCATGGATGATGCCTCCTACTTTTGCTCCTACTTCTGTGTAGGAAACCAGAAGCCATTAATAATGCCCTTAATAATGCACGGTAATTCAGCTCACTAATGCAAATATTAGACATTATCACCTCTGATGAACTCTATTAACAACTATTCTCTGACATATTTCTCACCTTAACAGCAGCCATTGCCAGATCCCCTTAGCCAACTCATTCTCCACCATAAAGTTTCCATAACAGTAGTTAGAGTTTCTTGAGGCTTGCTCACAAGTGAAATAAAACCCAAACAGAGGCGATTTTTCACCCCGCTCTTAAGCAGGGCAGGGTCGGGTGAATTGGGCAGAACACAGCAAATCCAGTCTCCACTTCAGTGTCTGTTCATTATCCATTTCCTTGCACAGAGCAGATCTCTGAAGGGTCTGCCAGGGAAGTGGTGGTGGAGGGGTCAGCCCTTCCCTTGCAGCTCCCTCCCACTCTCCAGAGAACCAGGGAATGCTGTAACTTGTTTGCTGGGTCCTGAGCTGCCCTTGCTGGCAGGGAAATCTCTTTGCCCTTGGAGCAGCCCACTCTCAGTCAGAGCTTCAGGAGTGATCATGGAATTGTGCTCAACCAACAGCATTCAAATCCTGCTTTGGCCACAGGGAAGGGCAAAGCGGGGCGCAGTGACTCGCTCCAGGTCATCAAGCAAACCTGAAGCCAATGCTCCCCACAGGAAGGGTGGGAATGGCAAAATTCCTTCTTCTTCACCTTCCCACTGCAACGTGAGGCCAGCCAAGGGCTGCTGCTGGCTGGTGGCTGGGCTCTGATGCACACAGACATCCTCACATGTTGCAGGCATGCACAGAAAGGGCTTGGCTAAATTTTAAATGGTCGCTGATATTTTAGACCAGTGTGTTTGAATCTAATGGGCAGGCTCCACTGAGATCTTTTCCAGACAGTAGGGAGCACACTTCCTTTATTTTTCAGCAGCTCTGCTGGAGCCACCCAAAAAAATCCTCTGCATTTCAAAAGAGGCTATAAATGAAATGCTTGTGATGTGGCACCAGCTAGACAGGGAGCTCACTATGTGAAAGAAACTTTATAGCTGCATTGCTGATGGAGACTGGCTTGGGTGGATTTGTGGCAAACCTTGCTCCACAGCCCAGGGACATGATTCTGTTCCCCACACTCTGGGGCCACCACTTAATTAAATATTGCACAGCTTAAAATCTTTATAGGATTTCATTTTCAGAATATGTAGAAATTTCTAGCCTAATGTACTTATGATTCAAATATATGCAGTTAATTGATGTTTCCTGTGGCTTCCAGATGGTCCAAAAGGAACATTTTATATTGCCCTGATTACTAGCTCAAGAAAGAGATTTTAGGAAGGAAATGGAGCACTTCAACCTGAGACAAGTATTTACAGCACAGCAGATAGGGAGGTCACAGAGAAAAGGAAAGGATGGGTGCTCTCCTCTGCCATCAGGATGTCATTCTTGCTTTGGTCTCATTCTTTAATGGCTGTTAGTATGGGGAAATAGAACTAATTTTATGTGTTCTTACCTGATAGAAGAGGAAGACAACTGTTGCAATGACTAAACTGCCTACATGGAAATTATGGGCAACTTGGGCATCCATTTCTCCAAAAAGGAGAGGACTGTGGTGGGAGTGACATTTTTCCTGCCAGTGTCTCTCGCAGAGACAACAAGAGTCTGTTCTATGCATCTTGAGTACAGTGCGATCAGGAGGAAGTTCAGAACTTGCTCAGGAACATCTCTGAGACGCCAAAATTTTGCACTTTGGGCTGATACAGGTAAGGCCATTTTAGAAGAAGGGCCCTTCCACAGAGCTGTGGATGCCCCATCCTTGGGAGTGTTCAAGGTCAGGTTGGACAGGGGCTTTGAGCAATGTGGTCTGGTGGGAGCTGCCCCTGCCCATGGCAGGGGGGGTGCAATGAGATGACCTTAAAGGCCCCTTCCAACTCAAACCATTCTATATTCCATTATTCTATGTACTCCTTGTCCTAGAAGTACTTGGCTGCGTAGCTGAGGAACAGAAATAGCACTACCTGACCTATCTTCCCTTTTAAGCAGTTCAGTTGAAAGGTTGGGGTGTTAGGCAGTCTCACTGTACACACACTTCGAAAAGGTAAAAACGTGTTTGGGAAACAGGGTCATGAAGCATAATTTAACCCTGGGAAATGCCAGCTAGATCAGAGGCTCTCTGTCTTAGCTGTCCTAAGACAGAGAGAGGCCCAGTTCTTCCCCAGCCAAACAGTTTGCTGTGAATATTTCACACTGAGCTGCGTACAATGAATCACACAGCTCCTACACTCATCTGCACCCCGGGTCACCCAGTGGGGATTCCTCTGCTGCTGCCATTCAAGGCGAGATGCTATAATAAACCTTACTAATAATACTGCAACTTTGTCTGCAAGCACTGTGCTGAGTACAAGGAAGCCATTTGTCTGGAAAAGGATGAAGAAAGTTTGGACAAGACAGTTTCCTCATCTCTTGCATGTCTTTGCTTGCTATCAAATCACCTTAAGCAGTTTAGTGTTTGTTTCGTTGGTTTGGTTTCATTTTGGGATTTTTTTTTAATATTAAGGCCTAATAAGATCTTTCAGGGAAAACACAAGAACATATTTAAAAGGCAAAAATAACCTGTTTCTCAATGGCATTCCTCATCTTGACTGGAGTATTTCTATATAGCTTTAAACAGGGAAAAGCATACACTCTCCAAAACTTGCAAACACGTCTGTATTTCTCTGCTGATGCACAAAGGGGCAGGAGAAGTTAGCATCTAAAAGCAGGGGTATTTTTGCTGTGTTATCCGTCAGGGCTCTGATCATCTCCTGATATTTCAATTAGTTCTGTTATTAAGGACAGAGTAGAATTGGGGTTAGAAGGTGTGCCAGGTCGGAGCAAAGGTCTGCCATGTCTTCAGATGAGTTATTAAACCTGCCCTTCAGAAGCAGCCCTTTTTTAAAATTTATTTTATTTATTTCTTGCTTTTGCCTGTACAACTGCAGGGGACCAGGGTGAAGACCCCTGACTTATAATGTGGCAGCAAGTCCTGTATGTCCTTTAGTCCTGCCTGGATGTGTGGGAGCTATGAAATGGGTCTCCATTAAAGTGTTCCTAATTGAATTTGTCTGCAAGAAGAAGGCAACTCCTTTGCTGAAGCCTTTGGCCTCAGTTCTCCCATTTTCTCCTTGCCCTCCATTCTGCAGTTCCCTGCTCAGGAAAAGAGAGGCAGAGCTCAGGGTCAAGAGCTGCCTACACAGGCCCTGCCCTTCTGCCCTGCACTCCCCCACCTCTGCAGCTCCTGACAGGGACAGCCTCCTTCTCCTTCAGCTCTCAGCTCCACACATGAGGGAGATGCTGGCAGAGCAGCTAAAGAGGACAAGAGAGGGGTATTTTCTCCACTGATGTTCACACCCTGCTCAAGATGCTGCACCTGCCCAGCTGGGCAGAGCTGAGGGGAGCCAAGTGCTTTGCCTAAGCATTACTGGATCTTGCCCGGCATGGGGTTTTTTTTTCACTGAGATGCTCAGATTAAATTGTTTTGTGGAGCACCTTGCAGCACTTTCCCTTTGTTTTTGCCCAGAAGCATCTCATGCCAGTGTGAACCTAGAGCCTGTTCATTGGCTTCAAAGGGACAACAGGTTTGCCTGAGAACAGAACCAGGCCTCACCACAGATCATGAAAAATTCGGGATGTGTGGGGTTCCTGCACATTTAAAAGCTGCATCACGAAGGCTGGGCCAGATTATATGTCCTTTCCTTCCAGATCCAGAGGAAATGGGGAACAGCTTGATCCTTTAGGGCTGACAAACCCTCTCAGCACAAGGCTGACCACAGAGACTGAGAAGTGGGTAAAGCCAGCTGTTATGGCAGGTCCCAAAATAGCATCTGAAGGGAGGACACGTGGCCAGGCACTGCTGAGCACTGCCTGGGCTGGGCTGAGAGGGCAGCAGCCTCTTGCTTTGGCCCAGAATAGAGCAAATGCTCTGGGACTGCTTGGGAAGGAGAAATGCTCTTGTCCCTGCCAGGGAAGGGGAGACACTGTGGGTACAGCTTTGTATTTATAGAAAGGATCACAAAGCTCTGAGAGTCCAACAGAGATTAACCAGCCAAAGTCTGTGAAACTGGACACAACAGGGTCCCCTCCTATTGGAAGGGAATCTTTACTGTCTTCATTGTTATAATGAAGCATTAATTTCACTACGTATCAGCCTTTCGTCCCTCCCAGTGCCAAACTGAGCAGCTGTGTATTTGTTTTAGCAAAATACTTTCATATCTTACCTCTGGATCCTTCCTAGACAGGTAGTATCACTGATGGGGAGGGTCAGTCAGCTGCACCATGCCTCATTTGCCTCTTTCAATAAATAGCACTTTCCTTCCTCTTAAATATATATATTACCCTCCCCCCCCCCCAATAAAAGCCCAAAGAGACTCAAACATGTCCTGGACTGCCTGGTCTAGGACACAGCACACCTTGTGTTTTTTTAAAGAAGCCTATCACCCCTTCCCCTGTCTCTGCCCTGCCTCTATCCTTAACCTTTTTTCAAGTAAGGTCACTTTGTTTGTGAGGCTGCATTTGTGCTTAGACTAATGCAATATTATTGTTATCACAGTAATTCTTCCTTTCTGACACTGCAGTGTGGTGTGGCACTGATCTCTGATCCTTTCTGCACACACCATTTTAAAAATCAAATTAGAATGGACTTCCCCAGCAGCCACATGTGACACTGAGGTGAACCGCTTCTATTAAACAATCCTAGTGTTGGGCAACCTTTCCAAAGAAGCTCTTTCTGGCTTGAAACAGATGTGCAGTTGTACTTGATCCAGTCAAGGCCGTCACAACCCTATGGGTTCAGCTGCTTCTCCTGCTTGACTTGTTCAAGCAGATCCCAGCTGGAATTTGGGTCCTTGCATAACACAGCAGCAGCTGCTGCTGGTCTCCAGCACCTCATCCCACTGCTGGCCATGGAGACTGTGCTCCCTCTGGCCAACCTGGCTGCACAGGGTCAAGCATGGTCTCTCTGGTGGGTCTGCTATTGCCTTGTCTCTGGATTCTGGAAGTCAGAGCTGCTGGTGCATGGTGAGACAAAGGTCTGGAGAGCGAACACAAGAAATGGTTTGGGATGAAATCCATCTCTTTCTCTGAGTTGGATGGGATTCTCACTCCGGTTACTGAGTATCAGCAAATGGCATGCATTTCTTCAGAAATGTATGCTAATTGGAGCTTTTAAGTCATTAACAGCTCCGTTTTATTACAGCTAGACATGGTGGGCACCGAAGTGACTGTCTGACTCTGCAAGTCGGTCCCAGCCATGACGACTCTGCATATCAGGCATTAAAACATGGCTGCAGCTGAAAGCTCCTTGGTGGTTTTGCTTTTTTCTTTTTTTTTCTTTTTTTTTTTTTTTTTAAATTCCTATTTAAATGAATTAGGGCTGAGGCAACAGCATTTTTATTTAGTTCTGGTTATTAGTCTCCAAAGTTTTCTTTAATTAAAGCCAGATCCTGATGCTGTTACTTCTGTTGAATTGACCCAGACTCAGAGGGGTGACACAGGGAGGAAAGAGTGACACAGCTTGAATCTGGCCTGTGTAGATTATGAATTCCTTGGGTTTTGAGATTCTCATATCATTTGCCCGTGAAGTGCCGTGGTGCTGTATAAACAATGAATAAATAAATACATTTTTTATCATCCCTTTTAATGTTTTTTGTCTTACAGACTTGGATAAAGCAGAATTTCCCTGTGTTGTAAGAGCAGCAATGTCCTGGACTCTCAAGGAGTTACACAGGTAATATTATGCACCTGACTTAGTTAATTAAACAAAGGAGAAGCCACGTTGTGAATGCTGCGTTTGCTTCCCACTGGCTTCTTGCATGCTGTGCCTATCAAAAGAGAACAGCAAACATGTGTAGAGAAATGAAAGAAGCCTCTTTGATTGTGTGGACTTTCTAATAAGTGGCATTTTGCATTTTGTAGATCAAGGTCTGGAAATAACACTGGCAGTAATTATGCACATGTGGCATGTCACCTTGATGCACTGGTGTGGAATTGAAGGGGAGAACAAATTTACATAACTAATCACTGACAAACAAGATAAAGTGATTGCTATTAGCAAGTTAACTTTTCTCTACAATTACCACCCTGTGCTATGTGAGATACCCCTCCTAGTTATCTCTGTGAAGAACAAGGAGGGCCTGCTGTGCTTCAGATATCAGCACACTGCCTTTTTTGTGGCAAATCATAGAATATCCTGTTAATTTACTTTTCATCTTTGGCTGTGAAACTTAGAATCATCCCCTGGGAAGAAGCAGAGAGAACAGGCTCTTTCCCTCTGGCATATAAATAAATAGGGACTGTGCACAAATGTAAATTGCAAAACTTGGTGGATGGTCTTTAAAACTGGGTTCATTCAGAACACAATAAATGGAGGGCCTCAAACAACAGGTTTTACATGGGGTTTGAAAGTGGATTATTTCATTGTTTTGGGGTTTTGAGAGGACACATTTCCATGCTTCTCTTTTTAGCTACTGAGGCTGGAAACACTGTCTTTAGCTCTCAGATTTTTCAGTCAGTGCCTGGAATCCCAGATGTTGAGGTGTTGGCATTAAATACCATGGATCCCATCATTAAAACAGGGATTCCTTGCAGGCCGTGCTTCTCTTTGTCACCTGGATGGTTCCTGTCTCTGGCAAACACACGTTTCTCTTTGAAAAGGTGACAAACGTTGCTGTGTCTGGATGTGGATGTGTGCAGCTCCTTAGATCATGGATGGGATTGCTGAGATGTTATTCTGCCAATACTGACCTTCCTTTCCCCTTCCAGATGCTTCTTTGCGTCCTTGGCTTTTCACATTTACACTGTGAAGGGAAATGCTTTCTGCCTGCCAACCAGCTTCTCCTGCTAATCTGTTCCTGGGATTCCCCTCCTTGGTTTTGCATGTAGGACCCAGACGTGTCTATTCAACAGACCAAGAGCTCAGAAAAGTTTATTTTCAGGTCAGTGGCACCCTCATCTCTGGGTCCCTGAATGACCAATTAAATTGCTCCTTAGAGTGAAACAGCTGGAATGAGTGCAAGGTGCTGCTCAAGTGGCTTGGTTCCATGGCAAACTCTGGAGAGCTGCCTCTAAATCAAGGGCTTTTCTGATCTGCAGAGATGGGGCTGGGAGATTTTGGGTTGTCTCATAAGGGTTAGAGGAGAAAGGGGTGTAAAGATTTGCTAAAGATCTCCATGGAGTCTTGGAACATCATGAAGTCTTTCTCAGTCTTTTTTTGAAATTATTATTATTATTGTTTTTCTGGTTTTATTTTTAGGTCTCCTTAGAGAAACAGAACTTTCGGTCCCATTCTTTGAGAATAAAGAGCGTCGGGCCAAAAATATTTCATTAACTAAACCATCATCTTTCTTCCTTCTATCTGGAATGGCCCTCAAAGGAAGGGAAACCAACTGTGGACAATTAGCACAGACTATGCCAGATAACTGAAAAACAAAAATTGAGTGAAAGAATAAATAGCAGAAATGAAGAAAATTAACTTCTTGCTCCAAAAAGAGAGAAACCAGATGATAAGGCTAAGGTAGTACAGACCTGCTGTGGCCTCAGCTGGTAACCTTGTAGTTCTCTTTTTTTTCCTGTTGATTTCTGAGATGGGAGAGCTCTGGAGAGTTAAGAAAAGATCATTAGCTTTGATGAGTTTTGATGATCATTGCTGTGGGAAAAGCTTTATTTGTCTGTGGTAAGAAAAGAATGACTTGGGTTTATATCAAGTTTATGTCAGGAGACATTTTGTCATTATTGCACATGGAGGAGAAGAAATGGGGTCTATATGGAGGACATACACTGACAGTAATTTAAGTGATTATCTCTAGAAGTCACCCCACCTCCAGACTCTTGAATAAGCCACTTCCCAAAGCAGAAAAGAAGGCAGAAAAGATATAAGAGAATAGAAAGTCAGTGTGACATCTGTCTTGAATGTATGCTTATGTTTCGCTCGCTGATCTGTGAGTTTTTCAGGCACAAAATGACTAAATTTCAACAAGTTCAAATCGTGCCTCGGATCATCCTATACAACGAGTTGTTTACCCACTGTATTATAGGCAAGTAATTTCAATATTGACAGATTGGCTAAAGCCCAAATTTGATACGCTGCTATTAGCATATTTTTACTGTTTCTCTGCTTACAAAGGAACCAGAATGTTCTCTGGCAGTCAAGGCTAATAAGTATGCAAATCATGATCTGTGCTTATAGGCACGCTCTTTTTTTGGTGCATGAATCAGTATGCCAATTTGGCACTCCCCTTTCTGATCAGAGATAAACAGAGCTGCAGGGATTAGGGTGACAGATAATTTCTCCTGAAAACCGTCTGGGTTTTGAAAGATGCAGAACTGCCTTTAATCCTCCTTGCTCTGCACAGTGGATTTGCTAGAGGAGAAGCCACTGACTGAAGGGCCAGCACATGGGTCTCTGTGCCAGGATATGTGAACCCACGAGCCTTTCTACTTTCTTCAGGTCACTTTTAAGTTTGTATCTTCAACAGCTAAGAAGCAGCTTTATGTCTAATGATTTTAGGGTCTGAAAGGAGGTTTGCAGTATTAAGGGATCTGTATGAACCAAGAGTACATGAAACAAGATCTTACACAGCCAGGGATCATGGGTAGCATGCATATATTTCTCAAGCTCGCACACTCCCTATCTGGGCTCTCCCTTCGTTCATCAGCATCTCACCACGCTGTATCAGACTTTCTTGGTAAATCCCATCTCTTGAGTATCCCCTACAAACGACTGTTCTTTGTATTGCCAGGCTCTGTCACAGGAACCTGAGTGACTTGAGAATCTCCGTGTCTTCTGAGGGAAATCGTATCACTTTTCCTGTTCCTTTTCAGTGAAGCTTTTTAACTGTGGGGCCGCTCCTCCCCTCCTTCGGAAACAGCACTTTGAGAGTGGACCTCTGAAAACCAGCCAGGCATTTATACATTACAGCAGTGGAGATGGCTGGAGTGCATAAACAGACAAAATTATACTGAAGGTTACTAAAGAAGATCAAAAGGAAAACTTAAGTCTCCTTTCATGTTGCAGGTATTTCTTTCTCTCAGCCTCAGCCAGTCCATCGTCTCTTCAGCCCTTTGTTATCTGCCCCGGGCTGCTCTCTACTTACAGTAATAGCTGCTGTTTAAGTCCCACAGTATAACTCTTTTATCTCAACTAACACTCCTTTGAGAGCATCAGCAAAAGGGCTGCTAAGTGTCATCCCTGTTGAATGTAAATGGGAGTCTCTCCTGTGTTTGAATATCAATGCGTTTGATCTTGAGTCAGACCACGTAGCTGATGGCTTGGGAGCTTCTCGGTGTGTGCTGTTGCTGATAATTCCTTTTATAATTCTAGTCATTGTCTTCTCACTTGGAGAGCTTGAATGTGCACTTCGCTATTCTGTTGCCATTTTTGCATAGAGAAATAAAATGGCCTTATTTCATTATTTTCCTTACCCCCCCTTTTTTTTTTCCCCCTGGTATAAAATGGCCTTGTTTTATTATTTTTGGGTTTTTTCAGAGTTTTTTTTGGGCCAGATGCAAGCCTTTTTTGCCAGCTTTGGAAGCCCTGCGAACTTACAGTGTAAAGCAACTTGGACTGCAATATATGAAGAAAGGCAAAAATAACCAGGAAGCCCTGAAATGCCTTTACCCTAGGGAAATGCCAGCCGAGAAAATGCGTCTTTAAAAACCCAAGATATGTTTCCAGCTGCAAGATTCTTGCTGAACATCTGGCAAGACCGTGTGCCATACCAGGGCTTCGTGGGACCTCACAGACCCTTAACTGCCTGCTGGGATTTGTTCACCTGGTGAAGGCCTAATCTTGGATTTAGAAGCCCTGATCTCAGTTTTCTGCTGTGTGACAGATGTACTGGGGCTAATAATTTAATCTCTGAGGGCTCCATTTCCCTTCTGCAAAAGAGGTGCCTTTTGTACTTGCTGTGAGAATAGGTGAAGAAATTAAAGCATTCAGAGATGACTTAAGGCAAAAAAAAAAAAAAAAAACAAAGGTACTTTATGCTGGAAAATGTTTACACAAAAAATTGAAACCTGAGAGAAATGGGAACATAGAGTTGTTCGTGAAGATATGGAAGAGCTCATTGAGATAAATAAGGAAAAATAAGAGGAGCGTTTGGAAAAACAAAACATGTAAAACAGTCCCCACTACTGCAGGGGGAAAAAGAAAAAAAGGGAGAATGGATTCCATACTTTCTGAAGATTCCTGATTTACAAAACATACAGCACTCATGAGGCCAGTGGTTTTCCAAGTGATAATTCAAATCCTGAGGTAAGTGCCAATGCTTCTGATGAGAAAGTCATTCTTCCTTTTTTTTAGGTTGTTTGTTGTTATTGTTATTGTTGTTTTAAAAAATATTATTTCATTTTAATTCATTGGACAAATAAATGTCACAGTCCTTTTCAACCCTTGGCAAGGAAAAGGTTCTGCTCCCTTGATCTGAATCTTTCTGAGAATCTCCATTTGCTCCACCTTTCCTTTGATCTCTCTGACATGGAGACACTCACAAGGATGTTTTTAGTTTCTCTGCACTTTTAGTCTGGACAAGACTGACATCCTCAGCACTACAAGCATTGTTTCCAACCATTTTAATAACTAGGAAAGACTGATAAGCAATCATTACAATTCGTCTTCCATGCTGACTTTTGCCACGGCAGCTTTTATTTGTGAGAAAAGTAGAAACTACATTAAAGAAGGAGCTTTTCCCCCCAAACTAAAAGGTCAACTTTTCCCAATTTTCCCATGGCAGCATCTAAGAGTGCTCCCCACCCAAGCCTTCTGTCTGTACACAGACTGTGGGAAATTACTGTACAAAGAATTCCTGATTCAGCAGAATATTCCTGCATGCTCAACTTTGCACATGCTTGAGGAAATATTTGCTGTAGCAACAGAAAAATATCTGTTAATTGAAGAAACTATTGGCAAAATCAGGATGAAGGAGGACAAGATGTGTGAAAAGACAAAGTAAAAACAAGCAAAAATAATCATTGCCCTGCTTGAAGGGCAGCGGGGTCCTATGGATGCTGTATGGATTGGGCACCTGCTCCAGAGGATCTGAGTAATGAGAAGCAATAAGTAGCAGATCTGAGACCTCATGCGAGCACCTCCTAAATTTACATACAGAAAATGCCTGTTAGTAGCAGCATATGGTCCCCTGAGGCTCTATTTCTCCTCAGAGTTGCAGCTATTGCTGGTTGAACAGCACAAGGCAAAGAAAGGGAAAACGTTCCTTAGAAATGTCACTTACAAGTGGCTATTGCCTTTGAAAGGTGTTTCTGTTAGTCATACTGAAAGCATCCTTCGGAAAAGCTTTTAGAAGGCAATTGTGCAAACCAAAGAATGTCTCTGTAAAAGCACGCAGTGCAAATTCAGCCAAGGCTGGCAACAATGCAGAAATGTACACAACACATTTAAAATGCAGGGAAAATACATCTTTTGGTAAAATTCTTCTCTAGTTTGCAGGCAAAAGGCTTCTTCCCTTCTGAGATATGAGCAGCTGCTACCATTTCATCTTAAGGCTTCTCAAATCCTCAGTCCTGGAACGTATTTTGTCATACATCCTTAATGACCCTCAGCTTAGACAGAAATAAACAGAGCTGCCTCCAGCCCACTGGCCATGAAATCATTCTGTAGTGATTCCAATCTCTTATGGCCTTGTTAAATTGCCCAGGCCAAATCATTTGTCAGAGTTACCCAGGAATAAAATTATTTTATGCTCTTGTCAAGTGTTACCCAGTTCTGACAACGGCATTCAGTGTTCTGTTTTTCTCCCAACCTAAACTGGACTACAAAGCCACCATCACCTTTAAAGGTGGGGAATTACTGTAGTGAATTTTACAAGGGCTAAAATTAACATGGCTCATTGGTTCAGTTCAATGTTTCCTTTCAGTGTGGTCTGGATCCAGATGTCCACCTCAAGAATGTTTCATGTATTTTGAACAGGGTTCAACTGCAGAACTTGGACTTAACCTTTTTCTATTTACTTCTGCATTTGACTGTAAAATATTTGAGGCTGTGACACTGCTGTTTCTTTTTTATTTCCTCCTTTTTCCCCCTCAGAAAGAGTGTAAAACAACCTGCATACCAGAGCACATTTCTTCTCTAGTTAAGGAAGGGAAGTATGATAATAGTTTAGGCATGAGAGCAATTTGGTTTGAGGTAGAGAACCATTGCTCTAAACGGTGTCAGTGCTTGTTGAGCAATGTAGCTGCTCTGATGCCACTGCTCCTTCAGAAGGAGCCTCCAGCTGCTCATACCAGATCCAGCAATGATCTGGGAATACTGAAGATCTCAAATAATTTCACATCAGATGCTGTTCTAATATTTCATCTGGAAGCCTGCTTCCTTTTTCTTTTTTTTTTTGTTAAGGGGAGGCTTTGGGGACTTGTGCACATTCTTATCTTTAAACAAGGCTCATGTAATGGAAAGGCAAAATGGATAAAGTGAATTGTCCACGTCCCTTCCCAAGGTGAAATTATAGCCTTGGCACAGTCAGTCTCCCACTGACTCTACTGGACTTAGAACAGCAGCTGGGAGTGTTCAGCCACAGGTTTCAAAATCATGTAAACGCTTTCTCCAAAGACCTTTTGCCTGGAAAAGAGTCAATGGTACAAGTAAAACCCAAGCATCAGTGCAACCACACACATCTGCAGCACATCTGCATTACCCAGCAGCCAGGGCAGGTGCATGACAGCCTCTCTCCACACGCCACATTCCAAAACCACCACAACTTTCATATACAGCTCTCTAAAAAAAGAACAAAAAGCACAAATGAGCTGAACACAAACAAGCTGAATGCACCACTCTTGGGCTGCTATTGTCACATGCTGCTGCCTTCATATAGTTCTGCCCTGTATTTAGGAAGTGTCTCATAACTGGTGATCTTCCATCAACTTGAAAACACTCATAAATTCAGGACTGCAAAAGTCTCTTGGTGCAGTTAAATATAATTACTCCTTTGCTGTCCTTTTCTCTTTCTTCCAACTAGAGAAACAAAGGAGACAAATTAATCACCAAGTTCTGCCACCTTTATTTAAGCTGAACAGCTCTTTTGTCCCTGAATAGTCATCTGGATTCCTCCTGGCTGAATGTACTGCTTAATTTGGGAAAGAGGAACAGATGCAGGTGTGAAATGCTTTGTATCAAGACTTGATAAAGGAAACAGAAACAAAACCTACTTGCCCTCAATTTGCTAGTCAGAAATTGTTAAGAGTATGTAATTCATCCAACAGGATTTTTCTGCTGGGCATTGTCAGAAGTGAGATGCATTTTAAATTATCTCTCACAAATCCACCATGCCAACCCAATCCAATGCAAAATTGGCCTTTTTGTTGGCTTTTTTTTTTTTTTTTTTGATATGTTGGTATCTCTTTTCGAAACTCATGATGATGAAAACAAGTTTGTGTGAAATAACAAAAGCTGAAAGAAAGGAAAGAACTGGAACTGCTGAATTCTCTGTAGTTTGTCTCCTCCAAAGCAGGAGCTGGCATTCTCCCAATGCCATTTCTACCTTCCTGATCATTGCTGAAAATGGTGCAAAGGAAAGCCAGGTTTCTCCCTGTAGCATTGGCATAGAAGCTGATGATGTTTTTGGTGGTTTACATGGATTTTGCTGTTCTTAACCTTGGAAAAACTTTTAAACATTTCCCCTACAATTACCTAACCCATAGGTATCATTTTTTTTTTCTGCTGAAAGCATACCCCTGGAAGAACTATGCCTTTCCACAGATGTTCATGGATTATGCATTCACCTTGATCAACTTCCCCATTCCTCCCTCAAAATGCATTGCAAAAAAAGGGGAAAAAAGAAATGTTCCCAGATAATTTGTAGAAGCGCATTATGCTTGCTCAGTGCTGCCTAACAATTAGTGTCACTTGGCATGTTACTGTCTTTTTCCTTCTAGAAGCAAATTCAATAGCTGTTTCAACAGAACGGGGGTGGTTTTGGCAGCTCTGTGACCCAGATACAAACCTCCGTTTGAATGTATTTTCAGCCTTGCTATCTTGGCTTATCTCGAGTTGGGAATCTGAAGCTCTCTGTGAGCATCCAGCTGCAGTGGAGTCAGGCAGCTGGAGTCCTGGCTGCTTGCTTAGGGCAAAACGTTAAGGGCCAAGCTGCATTGCAAATGCCCTTGGCACCTGCTCAAGGGAGGGAGGGAAGGAGAGGAGGCACCACTTCTTGGTTAAACAGATCCTGGAAATGAGGAAGAAAAGAAGGTTTTGCTGCACCTGAGCTGGGGAGATGCTTGTTTTTATGAGGGCAGGGTTGTCTGAATAAAAGGGTTTGGGTTTGGTTCGCTTTAAGGTCCCTCTTAGCTCAGCAGAGTGCAGGATGAACAGGCACAACACAAATCTGCAAAACCTCGAGCGGATTAAGGGGGGGTGTAAACAGGGGCATTAACACCATCCTGCTTTCATCACCTGTTACTCCGGGGAGCAGCAGTGTCCTGTCAGAAAGTGATTTAGAGCAGGGCTGGATGCTGCCCTGGATGTCTGCACTCTGCCGTGTCCACAAAAGGCTCAAAGGGACACGAGCCAGCAAGTCAAGTGCCTCTAATGGGACAATGTATTCATTTTCCTGCCTCTGACTGCTGCCACTGCCAAGGATGTGCCAGCGTGCCACGCAGCCAGCCTCATCCTCTCCCTGGCTTGCTCATTATACTGAATTTTATGGGCTGGCAGAAAGGTGCCTGCGCCAGCTTGTTGTCACCTGAGAAAGCTCCTGTTGTTGTGGGGAGTTTCTGACAGCTTCATTTGGGCAGCTTTGTTTGTTCTCTGTGCCTTATTAGCAGCACAAATGGGTGGAAACACCAGCTATCCAACCTCCAGCATACGATCTGGAATGAGCCAGTTCTGGAAACATTTTCCCTGCATTTTGTGACCTCCTCAGGAGGTGGGGGTTGGCTTGGCTCTGCATCACCTGCTTGTTCCTCTCTGTGCTGTGGATTGGCTCCAGCAAAGCTGGGGAGGAAGCTTAGCAAGTAACAACAATGCAAACAGATTTAGAGGATGACTGTGGAGCTGAAAAACATGCCATTTATCTCCAAATCCAAATGTCTGCCCCTAAACATATCAGCCACAGTATCTGGACCAAGAAATCCTGTGGTGGTTCTCCACCGCTGGCTCCAAACTGTTAAAACTTTCACCTTGATTACTGCAGTGCAGAGAGGTGAGGAATTAGCCAGTTAAGAGATGTGCATATCATACAAACTATAAAGCAACGTTTGTGCCTACTGATATTCTCTAACTGATGACTTCTAATGACAAAATGAATAAATGGAATTTCCAAAACCTTGAAGCATAAATCTACTGTGCTTATTGTCTTGTTGTTTAAGCAATCAGGGAGAAATAAACAAATGAAGTGTCCAGTTCTGACGCACAGAATTGTTTCATCTCAGGAATGGAGGATGTTGAAAAAGAGCATGGTCCAGTCAATTAAAACAAAATATTAATTATGCCTATGGTTGATACAGATAAAACTCATGTATATATATGCATACTGGGCACTCTTTTCCAGCTACAAGTTGTCACCAGATTTCCCTAACCCTGTGCCACCAACTTCCATGCTCTCCCTTTTCTTCATCTCTCTCAAGCACATGACTGGATTTATTCATTAAAACTGAAGAAGGATTAAGATGCTCAAAGTGAAGCATGTCCTTCAGGGATTTGCTGGACAAAGGCCAGAGATGTGAAATGTTGCTCCTGTCTTATCACATTCATGAGGCATCCACTAATAAACAAATAAAACAGGCTTTGTCATGTGCTAATGGCATTTTTCCCTCCAATTTGATATCTGATGTGTTATCCAGTGCAGATCTTTTTGGATGCCAACAAGGAGAAAACTTCATTGAAGTGGTCAACATTTTGGTATTCGTTTCATTCCAAAATTACAACTTTAAGAATGATTTCCCCTTGAATCTTTCTTTTGTGTGTGTCTTGGCACCTACACTGGCACCATTTGTAGAGCCCTGAGAGGAGCAGAAGTGCTGACACACAGAGCTTCACTCCAGCTATGGGAAAATGCCATTATAATTAACTCCAGGGATTCTCTTCATTGCTAGTGAAATTATGATGTGTTTTCCCCCTGTAACCTGAAAAATAACTCTGGGCTTGAATTTTTGTCCCCAACTCTTACTGTTCATTTCACTTGCATTAACAAAGAAATATCTATTTTTTTAACTGCAATCCTCTGTCAAAACTTGTACAAGCAGCAGTTAACAAAGTAATGTTTCTCCTAATTTATGCAAAGAATGGAAAAGCACTTGCACTAACACTACAGATGGCTGTGCCCTGTCTGTAGCAGCCATGTAAACACTTTGGTGGAGATGTGAAGCTTCTGTGGTCTTATAACACAGCTACAGCACCTACCAGCTCTATTGGTCTGAAAACAATGGCCCTGCCACTCTGAGAGAGCCTGATGGACAAACTATTTCTGTTATGTTACTGTTACGTTTTTCAAAGCACTTGAAAAATCAATGATGCATGAGCCCTGGCTAATGTTGAGAAAAGCTGCTGAAAATCTGTATGGATTGTGTGTTGAATAACTCTGTTTTCCCAGCATGTCAGGCACATTCCGCACCACAAAATATCACTAATATTAGCTGCTGCTCCTGGTTAAAAAATCAGCTGTGAAGATGGACAAGAGAGTGTGTCCATGTTGAGGAGGAGGGATGGCAGTGTGATCAACAAACAGGGATCTTTCCCCTGGGGCTAACAAGCCTTGGATAAAACCTTCAGCTATCAGGAGCTGCCTGTGTCCATCAATATCACCCTCAAAAGCTGTCCTGGTGGAGAGCACAGTGAACCATTCAAGTCTTGAGAAAAGAGGGTTACAACATGACACCCAGACCACAGCAGCCATCCAAAACGCATGGGGCTGACCAGGTTAGCCAGCTCCTCTGTGAAATGGATCTCCATGCTATTTATTCCTCTTAGGTGGCAACTCAAACAGCATTCTTCTGGCACTTAAACAGAAATGTAAGAAAAAATTCCACTGAAAATAACCACCACAGACCCAAAGAGCTGAATAGAGCCCTTTATCCCGCAGTATTTGAATAAACACCTTCCCCCTCTAAAACACTTGCATTGAGTGTCACAACATCTTGGGTGTGTGCATGTATCTCTGGCAGGCTCAGCATCTCAGCAGTGTCCCTAGTGAGCTTGGGCATATTTCATTAGATGGGAAAGATCAGTGCCAGATGAAACATCTGCAGAGCGGGTAAGTCACTGGTAAACCCCATTTCAGTCCCTCCTCCTCTGTTTGGAGCATACACTGCATACTCTGTAAATAAGGGGCTACTTATGGGCAGAGAAGAAGGGGTCTGATATATGGCAAAGAGATATAGATTGTAGGGGAGTAACCCTAGAAACTGCACTGGAATCTTTTCTCCCATAAATAATGTGGCTTTTAATCTGAGGATGAACATCCAAGTCTTGTACTGAAGCACAACACAGTGAAATTCCCTGCTGTGTTACCTTGGTGGAAAGCAGAGGCAATCCAGGCTGTGTAAAGGCTTTGGATGGAAATGCAGAACTGAAACATTAAAGAGTTCCTCTTTGTTGAAAATTGCTGTACAGGAAAGAGCCAAAAATCTTGGGCTAAAACAGAGGCCCTGTGGGACTTTCTGCCCTGGCCCAGCTGTTTGTTAGAGTTTGTGACAACAGCCTGGCTGCATGAACTGCCCAGATCTCACGCCCTCCCAAGCCCTTTCCTCTCCTGTTTATTAATCGTTTTTTTCTGAGGCTCCTCCCAGTTAAAAGTTCCAGCTCTGGCTTCCCATTAATTCCTCTTAAGAACCGGACTGATGGTTTGGACAATTAATAGCCCAGTAAGTGAAGGAGTCTTTCACCTCTGGGTTGGAAGTTCAGACCCAAACACAGCAAGAGTCTGGGGAAGTCATTAGCAACAGATGGCTCATCTGCAGCCAGCTGACATGTGCTGGGTGTCCCCTCACTCTCCTTCTTGCTGCACAAGGCGCCGTGTCACCAGCTCCCACGTCCCCTGAGCTCCCATGGTTACAGTGACAGCCAGGGAAAAGGCTCCTCACCCCTTCCAGGCTCCATAGCACAGTTTTGCACAGTGCTGGGTATGGCACCAGTTTGTCCCAGTCCTGTGCTTGAGAGTTCAGTGAGAATCTGCAGGCCAGACAGACTGAGCAGGGTTCATGTCCAGCCCAGGCTGTGCTTGGGGTGGACGGACAGGGTCAAGATATCAGCTTGCCCAGCCCACCTTGGGCACTCATATTCAGACTGAAGCCTTATTTCTTATGTAGCTTAAATTACACTGTAGCCTGGAATTACTTATTCTCTGTGACCCAAATTAATGTCTGTTTTCATTATCTATGTCAGGCTGAATGCAGAGAGAATTCAGTGCTGCAGGAAGTTGTTGGATTCGCAGTGCTGGAAAAAGCAGACCCCCTGCCCTACACATAGCTGCCTGAAGGATCATGCAGAGCCATGCACCCCTCATCTGCCCCTAGCCTGGGCTGGGAATCCTGCTCATGCCTCCCCCTTTAACCTGTTCATGTATGTACTGTCTGCAGATCCTGCAAACCACATCTTGCCATTTGATTCCTGCACCTACAATGCTGTACACGTGGGGTTGCAATCATCATCTCAAAGTCCAATTCACATTCAAAATGCATTTCCATTTTGCCCTCTGCCCTCCACACAGATGACTCCAGGAAGCTCGCACCTGTATTTCACAGGGAATTGCTCCCCTCAGTATGCAACAGAATGCCCAGAAAGGTCCTGGTAAGCCATACCTTTTTGTTGTGTGAGCTACTCTGTGCAGGTGGGAATCAAACCCACATAATCCCAATGTCCTCTGCACCCCTATGCCTGAGTTAGAGACCTTGCAGCAGAAATCACGCAGGTTTTCCTCAACTGGCAGTCCTTCAGAGCAAACCTGTCATCAGCAGTGTCCTGAGCTGATACTGTAGATGGTGACAAGTATGGGGAGGTTAGGGTGAGGACATCAATTTCATTCTATTTCTGGTACAAGGACAATAACCACTGGTCAAAGGGGAGGGCAGACTGTTCAGCATGGTGGCATCTCTAAATGCTGGAGCTAAATCTGACTGGGCTCATGAGTCAGATGTCCTTCTAGCATGGCATCAGACAAGTATCTGAACTGCAGCCTACAAAGAGTCCTTTCTTTCTATTTTAAGAGCTATGTGAACAGAACTAGAATACTGCAGCTATTTTCCATTATGATTTATCTCTCTTTGACACTTGGAGTCTGCTCTGATGGTGCAGCAAAGTCCCAGGCTTGGACAAATCCTCTTCACATGATCAGTGACTTCTGGTGAGAAATCCCAAAGCAAGGAAAAGTATGAAAAGGGGGCAACAGTTGGTGGTGAGGATGGAGAGGAAGAAAAGGGGAAGGTAGAGAAATAAATACAGGAGATGACATGTCCAAAGTAATCACTGGAAAGGAAAGAAGATATCAAGAAGTGCAATCACAGATGTGAAAAGAAAGCTAGAGGCTATTTGAGTTATCTGAAAACACAGTGTGTCATACATCTCTATGAATGAGGTTGGAAACAAACAACAATGGGATTTCAAAAAAAGCTCATTGTCCTCTTTAAATCAGTTGGACCAGACATATCCAAAAGCAGGGTGCCTCTGGCCACTAAGAGAAGGAGCTTCAGGTCAAACCCAAAAGTCTCTTTGGTGAAACCTCCTTTCCAGGGCAGGGGCTCTGCTCCCCTCAGTGTTAAATATCTCCTGGCTCTACCAGAAATTGCATCAGCCTGCAAGAGAGTCCCCTCCACCATCAGTCTGACTCCAGAACTTTTCTGATTCTGTTACAAAAAGAAGATTTTTTTCTCAAGCCAGGCTGAAAGCCAACAGGTCTCTCTTTTCCTAAGCTCCAAATTTTATGAAGTCACTTAAGAAGTTCAGAGTCTCTAATGCTGTTTCCTGAGGCAGGGTATTTAATTCTGTAGCACAATAGTCTTTTGAAGAAGATATTGTCTGCTGAAAAATGACCCATTCTGCTTTAAAGCAGGAAATAAAGCTTCAGGTGTCAAATCATGGTACTTTCATTCACTGAAACAAGACAGCACATTTCAAAAGATTCACAATAAAGCCCAGAAAATAACTTTTTTCACAGAATTTGCCCATAATTGACTGAATTCTAGCAGAGAAAAGAGATAATGAGAGGCTGCTCCTCTCTTGACCCAGGCCAGCAGCAGTGCTGTGGGCAAATTGCTGTCCCTCCGGAGCAGGGTTTTAAGAGTTAAACTCTTGCAGCTATCCCACTGCTGGAACACGCCCATGGGGTCTTGTTCCAAATTTTTCAGCCTGTCACTTGCCCTCAGAGAGTATTTCTTGTTTATGTTTCAAATAAAAGGTTACCTTCCCCCCCCACCCGCCTCCCATGAATTCACTAACACAAAGATCCTCAGTGCAGAATTTCTAACACTGACAGTACTGTACATCTTTCTCTCTCCAGGGTTTTGCTCTCTTCTTTGCAATAAACCAGGTCTGCCAAGGTGGGAAAATTCTCAGCCTTACCTTATACACAGCTTGGGAAGCTTCCCTTTTTATTTGGGAAGCAATAGAGAAATACACTGGAAACTGTTCCCATTCTCTGTTCTTATTTTATTATTCAGACAAATGTGAATCACTAATCAGCATCTAGCTTAAATCACCACTAACTTCCTGACAAGCTTGCTTTGTCCTTTCTCTAGGCAGCCATCCCAGCTGGTTCCCATAGGTACTAGCAAAATAAAACCCTGAGAGAGAGAGATCTAACATTTGATTTTTGCAAGCAGAAGCTTCTGGTATTGCAGTCCAACAAAGCATCAATCAGCGCCCAGCAATGTCCTTTCTTCTGCTGCATCAGCCCAATCCCTTCTGACCTGCAATGCCACCAGAGGGTGGGAACCTCACTGAAATATTGACCAAAATAAAAACCATTCCCATCAATACACACTGTTACTGTGAGTTATCATTTTGTTCCTTCATTAATATGCACAGTGACACCCAAAGCACGGTGTGTGTAAATGGCTGAGGTAGCAGTCTTCAAGGTTGTCCCTTTCCACATGGTTTTTGTGCTCAGGCAGCATGGAAAGAGAGGACCACATCATCTGGGAGAGCTCCACTGGCAATAATGGCACTCTCTCAGCTCCTTGTTCATCGTACTCAAAGAGATGTTGTTGGCATCTGTATTGCACATTTATAGATTTCTTTGCTTCCCTCTTTAGGCCATATTTAGAGAATATGTTGTTCCCTAATCCAGAAATGGTGCAAAGTCTCTGAAATGCATTCACCTGGCTTGCCTCAGGGGATGTAGCATTGCTCTAAGTGCTGAGTGTGACTGGTGTCATGGAGCCCGTCACCATCACCTAATTTTGTATGTGACAGAAAAAAAATCTGGGATGGTACTGGGATGGTACTTTCTGGTAGAATTAGGTATTTAAGGTATTATTTGTTCATCTTGGGGACCAAACTACCTTTGAGAGAGAAGACTGACCATGGGCCAGGTTACGGCTATCTCCTCCTGAGCCAGCCTGAAGGCAGTGCCCAAAAAATGATGGACACCAAGCCTGGATGGGAAACTGAAAAAAAAGGGATATAGAATAACCTGCTGCCACACCTGACATGCAGAGAGGGCTGGTCCATGCTCCACCGGGGCTCAGTCATCTCTGGATGAGTAGCTATGCCTCAGTGAAACAGCAACCTTTCACCTGTGTCCCTTGACAAAAGAGATGAGTGTCCATAAATGCAAGTATAGTACGAGCAGCAGCCCCCAGGGCTTTTGCATGGAGGCTGACAAGCTGCTAAATGCTGTTTTGGGTCTCCTTTTTGCCTTTGCCAGACAGGAGGAACTAAGCATAAAACACCAAAGTACTTATCATGCTTAATGTTGGACATACTGGGGGAGAGGTGGAGGCTTGGCTGCACCTGGATCCAGGAGGGGAAGTTGCAGTAAAGAGTTGCTCCAGGACTGCTGTGGGTTTTCTTAACTGAGCAAAATGACCAGGAAGCTGCAGACTGAGTCACCCTGTGCATAACAGAACCTATAAAGAGTCAGAGGTTATTGCTATTGGGAATCTTCTGTATAAAAACCTCAGAGGAAAGAAAGAAGTGGCAGAGCTAAGAGTCTTTGTGCAGCAAACACAGACAAGCAAAACTGAATGACCCAGAGGGACTCTGCAGGCTCCTGCACTTCAGCTGAAGCTCCTCAGGACCAGGAAACCAGAACGATGCAGCTCAGGTGGTGTGATAAAGATGCTGATGTCTGCTGGGAGAGACTTGCAGTGGTGGCAGGAGTGGCCACCCAGCAGATTTATCTCACCACAGAGACACATTGCTCTGCTATGGCTCCCTCCAACCTCGTAAAAGTTCCACCTTCAAGCATTTTAAAACCAAGAACAAGTGAGAAACCTGACCCACCTGGCTCCCATCCTTCTGTGTCAACAATGTTAATATCGTGAATATTCTGGATGTTTTCCACAGACTTTGTTTGTCCGGTCTGTTCCATCAGTTACCTTTGCTATCATCTTAATGAAATTGGATCTTGCCATTCATTTTAAAGTGTTAAGGACAAATGCAGGGAGAAAGAAATACAAATGGAAGAATAAAAAGGCAATCATATGCTTATGAATACAAGTTTTGATGTTCTTTTTAAAAAGAGACATGTATAATGCAATTTATTTCACTGAATACAAATAGCCATGCTTTTGGGTACAAAACAAGTTAAAGCCAGGCTTTGGAAGGAGCACTGGGCTGGGTGTCAGGAGACTTGTCTTTTCCTCTGCAGGGTGCTGCTGACTTGCTGCATGAGCTCAGGCGTGTCTCTCACAGCCCAGAGCTGCAGCAGTGTTTGAGCATTGCTGTGCTGAGCCCTGCAATGCCAAAATGACACCACGTTCTTGCAGACAAGTCCTGATGGTTTTGGCAGAGGCAGAACCCCTCAGTCTCAGCATCTGTCTCCCTCCTCTGCCAGGGGCCTGTGTCTCAGGCAGGGCTGATGGAGATTGTACTGCTGCTGAAGCCCCAAACAAAGGGTCCACACCCCAAACCCCCCATCCAGCCTTAGGCCAGCTCAGCCAGAAGCTGGGGGAAGGAAGTGGCAGAACCCAGCAATATCTCAGGTGGCTGCAACTTCATTTGCTAAAACTCATCTTTAAAAACCATCAGCTAGGACATCAAAAGTGACAGAGCCAAGACTGCATCCCTCACCAGCCTGCAGGGTGCAGGCCCTTGGGGACCAGGGTTTGAAAGACATTTAGGGTCCTCAGAAATAAATGTAGCTTCTTCCAAAGTATCTTTCTCAAAGTGGTCCTGAAACCAGATGAAGCTGTAAATCATAAAAAAATTTAAGCAGCATGAGGTGTTACAAGGCCTAAGCAGCTTTCAAAAGGTGTCATCTGTCCATTCACCTTTGCTGTGTGTGCTCTCAGGATCAGTGACGTGATGCCACGAGCCCAGCCCACCCTGAGGGTGCTCTGGTCCCGTTCGTGCAGTGCTGTAATAGCAAATTCTATAGTACTTTCTTCAGAGTCCAGGCTTCCAACTTCCCAGCCATTCTCCCATCCCCAAAATCTTATCAAGAGCTTTTACCAAGAGGTACACAGGGGTTTGTTGGTGCAGGACACTGGGAAAACATCTTTTCAAGATGCACCATAAACAAATGTTTTTGTTCTCTCAGTCATCAAGCCATTTGGGAAAACACTTTGCCACTCACCTTCTGGAATGCAGATGTCTGATCATCTGTTTAATTTACAAGCCTGTTTGTCATAAACTTACAAAAGATTTTTCAACAAGCAAAGGAGCAAAATCGTTAGATGTTTCAATAATCACTTCACGAGAGAAAAAAAACAAGTGTGGCACAAAGGCTTTCTCTGTGATTGAAGAAGAAAGATGTAAAAAAAATACATTAGTAGTTCTTGAAGAGTTGAGGCAATCTCTGGGAGTCTAATTAGCTGAAAATAAGCTCTTTCTTTGACTTCTAAGTCAGAAGAAATGTAAAAGGAAGATCTATCTATTCAAGATCACAAATGGGACAGAAGTAATGTTGTGTATCTACTCCTTGGAGCATTCTGGATTATGCACAATTCTTCAAGAGCTAACCAAATCTGCTTTTTTTTTTTTGTCCTTTAGCAAGATAAATTATGAGATGGTGAATATTGTACATTTTATCCTGAAGTAAAATATCTATGTGTCTTAAGAGTGTCTTATTTTCCAAGCTAAAATGAAGTTTCAGGTTCAATCAGCAAAGATATATTTTTTATCTGGATCCAATGCTAAAAGAATATTTACATTCTTTATCTGATTTTAGAAAATACCTAGAAAACCTGCTTTTTAGTAACAGTGTCAGGTTTCAGCACCAACTATGACACAGCAACAAAAATTTCTCTTTATTAGTCTTTATCTTTTTTTTTTTTTTTTTTTTAACCAGGCAGCACACAATGAGTACTTTATAACCCCAACAAGCTGTGCAGAATTAACGTGACACTAAAGCTCTATTTGTTCAAGGAAGAGGCACAGGACTGAGGACCCAGAATTGGCAAATTTGACTTCCGTGGTTAATTGTTTTTCCACTGCGTGTTATCGCAGCAATTGAAAGCACTGGCTAATTGGTTCCTATAACGGGGCTGTTACACTGATAAATGCAGCCTTCCCCACGAGCAGCTTTAGCTACCCAGGCTGCACACCTGTGCCGGGCTGCTTCCACCCAGGCTCTGAATGCTCCTGAAGAGAACAGCTCCCCATCCATCCCCATCCCTGCTCGTTCCCAGCTGCTCTCCCGGGTGCTTCTGAAGGTCGCTGCAGCTGCTGGGTGGGAGCTGAGCCAGGGGAAACCTCACCCTCCCCATCCCTGAGCTCCTCCCTGCAGCTCCTGAGGGATGGGGCACCCCTCAAACCTGTGTGGGCTGCAGCAAACCTTGGAAGGGTTTGCTCCCAAAGTCAGGGGAGACCTCAGGAGCCCAGGAACAGGCTTGGCATGGGCACACAGAGGTTTGTGTGCCTTCTGAGCTCCCTGGTGGCCTGCAGCAGGCGCCCCGTGCCAGCTCCCAGCAGCAGGCAGCACCAGCTTCGGCAGGGAATGGAACAGAAATCACTCTTGGATAAATTATTCAAATAATTGTTTCTATTTAAAGGGACTTTATGGACTTCTCAGTTAAATAAAATATGAAAGTAGCATGGTGAAGCATGTAAGCATCCTCACCCAGGCTGGGTGGGAGCAGGGGAGCAGGGCTCAGTTTAACATCCTCCCTTTGCTGACAGTTATGGGCCAGACACCAAAATCCGTAGTCTTGCTCCAGGCAAAATGCTTTGTCTTTTTTTTTTCCTTTATAAAGATGGCATGGTAAGAGTCTGTTGAGGAACATCAGCAACCTCCTGCTGGCTGTTGATTTGGGGTTTAGTCTGTTGTAAGATCTTTCAAATACTGACAGAGGAACTGTGTGCAGTAAGACGACAACGGGGAACTTCAAACAACATGTTTTCACTTGGTTCCTGGCATGGTCCAGCCTGCCCCAGAGAGCTTCTCCCAGTCTTGCCCAGCCACAGTTTGGGTCTCCAAACTGGGAGCCATCCCATAGAATCACAAAAAATCCTGAGCTGGAAAGGGCTCACAAGGACCATCGAAGTCCAGCTCCTGGCCCTTCACAGCACACCCCAAGAATCACATAATGTGTCTGAGAACATTGTCCAAACACCCCTTGAGCTCTGTCAGGGTTTGTGCTGTCCTAACTGAAACTTTGTTTTGGACAGAAAAGTAATAAAAAGCATGGGCTTGAGCTATACTATTTTCTAAAAGCCAGAGAAGAGGCTTCAACCTATTTTACACCCTGTTAAAAAACAGCCATCACCTCTTCACCCATCGACCCTTACAGGGGAATAAGAACATATTTTCTTTTCAAGTCCAGCTGTAAGTAGGAAGGCCACCTTATCTGCTGTCTTACCGTGTGAAGATCCAGCATCTTGTACACCACCCAGTTTCTCTTGCAGCTGGTAGACATTTCTGCAGTTTTATCAGCACTATGTCTAATTCCACATGGCCCAGTTTTCACAAATGTGGCTGGCTTGGCTCTGGTTCATTCTTTGTACAAAAGCATTAGCTAAACTGCTGGTGGTTTTCTTTCAGATCCTATTTATACTTCCCTCTTGCTAACTCTCTAAGCAGAATGGTTTTTTTGGTTGTGTGTTGTTTTTTGTTTTTTATAGAGCAATTTATATCAACACCCCACCCTCCCATAAATATTGTTGTTATCTGTGATTAAGAGCATATGCCTCAGTCTGGTACATCCAATGCTATTGCAGAGTTATTTCCTAATTGTTCTTTTGCAGCAGAGCGGAGAATTGGATTTTAAATACAAGCTTTGTTTTGTAGGTCATGGGGTGAAATTGGTTAGCAAACCTTGGTAAACAAAATCAGTTGGTTTTTTTTATTCTTTTGGATTAGACAGATTTATTTCTTTATCTCTTATTGGACAAGTCTTTTATCTCTAAGCATGGCTACTTGGTTCAGGTTGTAGATCACCCAAAGCTGCACCCTTGCTCCTCAGACACACCAAGAATTGCAGATTTTCTGATGTGGCCTCATGCTGCAGCTTTATGTTCCTCAACTCTTCCCCATTCAAACATTTTAAAAGCTGCAGGTTAGATCTCAATATTACTGCTAAAAATTGGAACTGACAATTTTCTACTAAAAATGCAGTGGATGTTAAATCTCTTCCTTGCAGATAAACTACAAAATCTGAGTCTGTGGCATCAGGAATTCATAAAGAAGGAGTTGCAAAGGTCTGAGAGCCATCCCCTGAAATGTTAGGACAGCCAGGGAACAGGATAACATCTCCTGGGGCCAGAGACCTGTCCCTGCCTATGAGTATGGCAATTTCTGTCCAATTTTCCTTTCAGGACCACTTTGTGAGACATTTTTAGAAGACCCACAAAATCCAAACACCAAATTTTTGGCTGTACCCTAATTAGCATCTCCTTAGCCATCAAATTCCTTTGTCTGTAATTGCTGTGCTCCTCTTGGCTAATGAATTTGCCCTACAACCAAATTTACCCACTGCTGTGGACTGTTTCGTGTTGTCTCCCCCACTGGCTTTGTGCAGAAGGGGCAGGGAACCAACCCTAGATGTGAAATTGCAGTGTTTGCTCCCCTTTTTGGATGTTTCTCCTCTGCTCTTGGCAGGAATCTGAATCTGAATTCAGAGTGCCTCAGTCTGGGGGCCTAAATCCCTACATAGAATTGATGGAGATGGGCATTTTTTGCTGGAAGTCGTGCCAGGGCCCCCACAATTGCCCAGAGCTGTGCATGTCTCCCAAAAGACTGCTGCACATCTCAGCTCTCCAAATGGAGTCAGCAGCCAGGAGCCGAGCTGAATTCCTGAACAACTAAAGGCTCTAAGATTATTGTAGCAAGTCTCTTGTTTTCTGCAGCAACAGGGTTAAAGGATGGAAGAGAAAGCACTTCCTAGGGGCCAGAGGGACTTGGCTGAGTGCAAGCCTGGAACGAAGGATGCGGTGGGCAGAGAGAAAAATAGGACTATAAATCCTCTTTATTTCTGCTGTGTCTTACCAAGTGTCTGTGCAATTTCTGTATTTCAGAAACCAAACATTTAGTTTATGTGCAGTAAAGCCTGGCTTTGCAGAGCTGAAAGGCCTTATCCTGAGCCCAGATGGGAAGGAAAGGTTTGGACCTGTTTGCTACAAGGCCCCAGCCACCCCAGCATTCACTTTGCAATGATCTACAGTGGCCCTTGTCTCTGAACACATCTCCTAAAAAGTCCTTGGAGCCAGACAGCCACCCTGGCTGTTGGCATGACCCTTACAGAGAAAAACACTGTGATGTTTGGAGAACTGGCAGCTGCCATGAGATTGTGTGAGGTATGCAGAAAGACAAGCAGGGGCTTCAAGCTCTCCAGCCCTATTAAGGAGTAGAGCGACCCTCCCTCTCCTCAGAAGCAGCTGAAATAAAATTGGAGAAATCTACTCTTTCAGGAAATCCGGGGAGATGGGAGAAGTACGCTGCCTGCTGTTGTGTCTGAAGGCAGCAGTAGAGCTGTGTGTTCTCTTCATGATGTAAGGGAGAGAGACAATGAAGGGAAGGAACACGGCAATATCCTTCATGATTTATCTCTCATGTATGACTTATTGGCTAGAATATATGTTCAGGTGACAAGGAAAAGGAATAATGTAATTACTCCTGCCTCAGCTGCAAGCACAATGAATCTACCTGTTGTTCTCGCTGGGGACATCTAATTAAGGGAGGCAGGGACTGGGGAAGGAAGGAAGGAGGTAGCATGAAATATACACATCAGAAACCTGCACATAATGTTGAGGAGTTTATTGCATAGTTTATTAAACTCTTGCCTCTCTACTTCTTCCCAAAGTCCAGGTCAATCCCCCTCCCCATAGCAGCAACCATCCCAGGCTCTCCAAGGAAATGGGCGAGCACCACTTGATCGCAGCCTGGTGCTGGTTCAGCCCACTCTGCCCCCACCACACCCCGGGAAAAGAGGTTGTGCCAAATCAGAGAGAGAAAAGCAAGCCAAGGTGCTGCAAATGGATTTGGCACCATCCATCAGTTCCGATTTGAAGTGCTTGTTTCCTTCTCTCTTCTGTTCCAAGCCCTTCTGGAGGCCACCAGCTGTGTCTCACATAAGCAGTGATTCACTGTCAACCAGGGCCATGCACACTATAAACAAAGGGCTTTGCATCAGGACCTTAAAAAACACAGAAATCCCTAAAACTCACAGATTAAGGGTTGCGGAACCTGGTTTGGGGAAAAAAATTTCATCCCAAACACTGTCCATGGACTGTTGTTGCTGTAAAGGGTAGTACAGGTCTGTCTTAATTTATTTTCAGACACTGATAACTCAGTAGTGAGAGCTTATTTTTATTGCCCAAGTAGGGTGTCAAGCTTGTTTTATTACATTTTTGAGAACCAGAATGTGTAAGTAAAAGAAGAGAAAAAAAATACCATGGAGCCATTTGGCCTGTTTTAAATGACTGTTAGAGTTTTCTGCTGAGAACATCCAGCATTATTTTCACCAGGATCCCTAGGAGTTCTTGCTCTATCCAGTTTTGTCAGGCAGGGAGGTTTTACCATATGTATTCCAGAAAACCTGAATGAGAAAAAAGAGAGGAAAGAAGGGAAATCCACAGTGGCTACACTGGATATTTCTCTCCTTGTTTCTTGTCAGCAAATTAGGGAATTTTGACCAGCTCATTTAACATATTAAAAAGGCCTTTTGAAACTTTAAAGTAGCCAAGATACTGTAATAAACCAGAAGACCTCACACAATAGCGGACAGAAAAATGGATAAGAGCTTTTATTATGGAATCATACGAAGCCAATGGACTGTGCAGAAAAACGCATTTCAGCATGAAGGCACTCTGTCCATCACTGGGCCATCAGCCCTCTGGCTATTTGTTCTGATAACAGCTCCAGTGAAACTGGGGCTTTCTGGGAATATGTGATTTTTGTCATTCACTCCAGCAGAGCCAAGATTTGCCTGCTGAAGGTCTGAGGCTAATGGGACTGAGAGGTGAGCAGTGAGAGTGGGAAGGTGTCAGTCAGCTGGGTAAATTGAAGCAGCCAGAAGGAGGAGTTCAAAGCATCTCTCTGCCAGCACTGAACAATTTGGGATGGCAGAAGCGGAGGGTTGTCTGGGTGGTGCAGGGTGTGGGACTTGGTTCCAAGAGGAACCAAGATAAAGAGAGAAGCAGAAGGCTGGTTTTGGCTCTGACACATCTGTCCTGTAAGAGGAAGGGTCAGGCTTCATTTCCTGCCCTACTAATTAATAGAGTTCAGCCCATTTTGCACAAGTCCATCCCAAACTATATGGCATCCAAGTGCCCTGCCAACACCCAGCAATGAACTTAAATTTGCATGATGATTCTTCAGTGGTGGCTGTTCCCGCCTTCCTCACTCTGCAGGGACTTCTGTATCTTTAATGGGATTACACACAAGCATAAATGCTTTGCTTGAAGAGCCATGGTTTTATTAGCAGTGGGAGGTTTGTGTGGAGCTTGGAAAAGACCAGAATTTCCCCTTGCAGGTTCAGTCATGGCTCAATTTACTCATCTCGTGTTATCCTTTTTATCATATGACCAGCTTGTTCTCATTTGAGTTCTATAAACTCATCACAGGCATGTACATGGTTGGAAAAGAAGGATTTTAGGCTGAGTGACAAAAATGGTGAGTTCACAGGAGGTTTTTGGTCATCAGGTGCATTTAGTTAATCAAAAGCTGGACTTTGAAAGGCTTGTGGGAAGAAAATGTTGATAAAAATGAGAAGAAGGCAGTGGTAGTGCAAGAGGGGAGGAAAGAAGTGATTTATGATGAAGCCAAGGCTGCTGATCTGAAAGAGATAATTATTCTTCTATAACTGGCCAGGGAATGGGGGAGCCATTATGTGGATGAATGGAGACAGCAGAAGCAATTTGTCAGCCTGACTTGTTTGAGTGAGTAACTTCAATTTCTCCTTGTCTTCTTCTAGGTGATTTTTCTTTCATTGTCACATAGGACATAAAATGTGTTTTACATTTCAAGCTCTCTCAATGCTTGCCTGAGTGAGGGAAGGGAAAAAGGAGGACTTTTGCATGAGTATTAGCCATGTTTTTTTGCAGCAGTGCCCACCGGCACTACAGAAACTACATGCTCATTGTGCCAGTTGTTTCCAGTTTGGGGGGATTTCAGCCTTGGCTGTAAAAGATTCCTTCCCAAAGAAAATTTGGAATTCAAAACGCAGTCTAGGAGCAGAATATTTCATTGTTCATTTCCAGTGGATATTATTTATTTGATTTTTTAATTGAAGTGAACAAAAGCTGTTTCTAAAGCTTTCACTTTACAAACCTGAATCCACATGACATGTGCCTGTTATGCATCCTGTTTTCATGTTCTCAAACTACTAGGTTTATTTCTGAGGGCATTTGTGGCAACAACTCCTACAAATTCTACAGTGCTGAATTCTTCCACTTTCTTTAAGAAGTGAGTCACCTCCAGGATTGGGAATGAAAGCCAGACCTAGGGATGGATGGAGATGAAGGTGGAAATGAAGGGCTTGGATCACCTCAGATGTAAAGCAGAATTGCTCCTGATTTGCCTGATTTGGAAGTGCAGCCTTTAAGATTGTTAGATAAAAGTATAGAAAGTGATGCAAGGAAAAAGCATTTTTCCTCATTGTGTTTTAGAAGAAAGAGGGAGCTCTGTGTTTTGGATGGAAGGAGCCCTCAGGTGGACGCCTGATTTTTCACTAATTTGGTCTTTTAGTGACTCTAGGGATTAGTGAGAATTTTAAAAGCACCTGAGTTATAGCAGCTTTTGGAAAATGCTCCCTCTGGCATAAGCCTGGCTTTAAGCACAGAGAGAGCCTGTCCTGTTCCAGAGGCTGCACACGGTCATGATGCAGCTTTCCAGTGACCCCAAAGAGGAGCTGTAAGTTCACCCTTCTGACTATTTGCCATGCCTACTCCTTGTTACATGCTAAACTAAACTCTGACTTGAGTAGTTACTCAAAGAGTAATTATTCCACACCCTCATCAGCCTTGTCATGGAAATTCAAGATTGGGTGTCCTTATGGTTTGCTTTTGAGGCTGTGGCCAAGATCATGAGCACTGTCTTCTGCCTCCAGATGCATTTGCCTGTTCCTTTAGAGACCTCCTTCTCCTCACTCACCTGTAGTGTGGCCACAGCTCCCTGGAGAGAAAGAGGCACTTCCAGGGACAGAGCTTCAGCTGGCCTGAAGTTCTGGGCACCTTTCTTATAATTCAATAAACTCTGTGCCAGAAATGCCTGTTGCTCTCCACTGGCTGTAAAAGGTGAGAAGCTGAGTTGCAACCAGATTAACTGGGCACACCTGATGTAATTTCTCTGAGTTCTTTCTTGCAGCAATTTGGGGAGAAATAGCACAAAATCTGATGCAAGAATCTGTCACCTTCTTTCTCTTAGGTACAGTACCAAGGAGGCAGGGAAAAGGAACAGCAAAGGAACAGCAATGGGCGGGGGATGTGATTTACTTGATCCCTTGGCTGCTTGTGGTGTTTAGATAAGTCACGTTTCTTATATCTTTTGCCTGGATGAGCTCATAAGTGCAAATACTTGCAGCTTCAAATGTGTCCATTCATTATTGAACAGGAAAGGGTAGTGGAGCACTTCTGACAGAGGCTGGAAATCATAAAAGACATAAGTGATGGTAGTAAAAACCAAGCTGTTTCCAGAGGAAGAGGGGAGGTGGGGGGAGGAAGGCAACCCTCCTGCATTTATTCCTCTGAGACACAATTAAAACCCTGAACGAAGATTTTCAGAAAGGACCATGTTATCCCCCGTGCTTGATGTGCCACACTCAAAATGAATTATGAATTTGCAACAGAAGGAAATTCTTTCATCCCAGCTTTAGCTATTTGACTCAAAGTTTAAAACTAATGAACCCATGGGGCCCTGTTCTCCACGTGCACCAGTGCAAGCCACTGGTGTTGGAATGGTGCAAAGCTTGGGTGAGGGGAGGGAAAGCATCACCTAAATGTGGGACAGAGATCTGCAAATTCAGACTCGAGGTGGTTCAGAGTGACACCAACCATCTGGGATTAGTTCAGAGTTGTTGCTACACACCCAGAGGGAATGCCCTCTCTTTCAAAGGCATCTAATTCATTTTTCATGATGGTTTGGACTTGGCCTTCTTCTTCTCCCCACACAAAACTCTTGGATTTGTGATGGAACACAGCTATTAGAAGTGATGCATGATTTATAAATAATAAGCGTCTGTCTCAGGTTGGAATATGAAAGAGGATATTTGGAAATTAAAAGCCAGCTTTATATAGCAGATACTTTCCATTCCTCTCCCTCAAAAAAAAAAAGATGTAGGCCCAAAGTTTGTAAAGATTCAGATAACACATAAAAAATGGACATTGCCTTTCTTCAGCAAAAAGAGTTACCCTCTGTCAACTTAACTGCACTTTTATTTAATGTATTTAACCAGATCAGCACCCCGGGTAGCCTACAAATGAAACACCAACCACAGAGCTTATGCCTGGAAGCCCTAACACATCTTTCTCTCTGTTTGATATGACTGACACATCCCATCCTTGGCATAATATAATCATCATTATGTTTCTAAACAGTCAAGGATTGTAGAACTTAAAATTCCCTGGCTGGAGACAAAGTTTTCTGTTCATTGTAAGAGTTAATGCTTTTTTATTAGGGAAGTTAATGTAATATTGATTTTGTGCAGAGGAAAAATATGTTGCCATATTGTGATAGATGCAAAAGGTGAAAAGGCTTCACAAAAAGAGATTAATATTTTTCATACATTAAAAAAACCCCAACATTTGCAGCAAATGTGCAATTGCCCAACATGTGAAGATTTTTCTATGAGGTTAAACATTTTACCCCCTTCTTGCAGCTACAACTCTCTTTTTTTCCCTTTCCAAACACACACACATAAGAGTAATGTTATTCCTCGCTATGAAGTGTTAAAGTTAGGTAGCAGCTGTGATGGTATCAGCCAATATGTTGCTTTTAATGATCTCACTCATACATTATGAATGAGGAAATTGCAAGGCAGGAAAACATAGTGAATATAATCTTTAACTGTTCAGCTACTAAAGTGCTTCTACCTGAAAGTTACTGTCCCTCTGACTTTCCTGTTTGCAACAACAACTTGACATCATACTTGGCTTTACACCAGTGTAAACCAGAGATGTGGTCAACCACAAGCCATGTTAATAGGTTTTCATGAGTTTAAAAAAAAACCTCAAAATCCAGACTTTAGATGCAGTCCACTTTGCTACACCCCAATGAAATGAACCCACTAATTTCAAAGCAGCATGCTTGCCCACCCCCAATAAAATGAACCCACTCATTTCAAAGCAGCAGGTTTGCCCACCAGACCTCAGCCTGGCAGATGTGCCACGAGTTTTGATGCCTGCATTTAGCAAATGGAGGTTCTTTAGGGTGGGCTGCTTAGTTTGCAACTCCTGTTTGAGATACCAGCAGGAAAGAGGGTGCTGAGGGCTCCTCTGCCAGCCACCAGCTCTTCTTGTTCAGGGCTGGATAAGCCAGGCTGAGGATGTTGAAAGGCCCAGCCTGACCAGCAGTGCCAGCCAAGCACCAGGGAATGGGGCTCCATCCACACCATGACAGACTCACAGGGGCTCCTTGGCCCCACATCGCTGCTCAGCTGGCTGCCACTTTCTCTGGCAGACAGGCATTGCCTCTTCTCTGCTCAGGGCTTTGCCTTCACTCTCTTTTCTCCCCTCCATTTCCTTCCTCGCCCTGGAGAACCAGGACCTGGCTGTAAAGGCATCCCATAAAACTCTCCAGACAATTGCATCATTTGTTCTTTCTTCTTGGACTGATATTTTAGCCCTGAACCCCCAGAGATGAGAATCAGCTGCAGAATCCTCTAAGGCTGCAGGAAACTGCTGTGCCTTACGCCCTGTCCTTCCTGCCTTATCGCTGCCGGACGTGAGGAAGAGATTAGCGCCTCCTGCCTCACAACAGCCTGTTGGGGCCCTGAAAACTCTGACATTCACAGCCTCTCCAGCCATTCTGGCCCTTGGGCCCTTGGAATGGTTGCTACTGACTGGCCCATGCCATGAGACATTGCCCTGTCCCTGCGAGTGATCAAAGCCAGGTTGGATAAGGCCTTGAGCAACCTGGTCTAACGAGAGGTGTCCCTGCCCGTGGCAGAGGATTAGATGGGATTAGATGGTCTTTAAGGTCAATTCCAACCCTCAGCGTTCCGTAATTCTGTGTCTCACCCCAACCATACCTCTGCAGGAGCCCACCATGAGCACTGAGAGCTATCAGTAAATGACTCCTCTTCTTGCTTACAGGCTATTTTGCTACAACATAAAGGACATTCCCAATTCTTTTTATAGAAAATAGTCTCTTCCCATCCTACCACTTTAATAGTTTAATAAATATATTGTGATGTATTCCCTTTCCTTCATGCAGGATTGCAACACTCTCCTTGCTCAATAAAGCATTTGGAAGATTTCTGCTTATTTGTATTAATTGCATAACAAAGGCATTTCCATGTCCTCCAGTTTGGGGGCTGCTGGGGTCAGAGAACAGGGAACACAGAGCTTCTTCCTGTGCTTCTCTCATGCTTTTCAGCCAAGAGCAGTGGAGGGGAACACAGCAGAGGAAGAAGAAAGGAAAAATAACTCCACCAAGCAAGGAGATGCTTGGAAGAAACTTCTGCAACCTTCAAGCCTGAATTTTCTTTGTGTAAAATAATCTAAAATCAAAGCAGGAATCACAGGGAGAAATGCTGCAACTACTGCTTTGCAGGAAATTAAATTAGATCATAATTTCTCTTACTTATTTTAGGAAACCATTACTCTAGATGCCTTTCTAGATTATATTTATATGTAAATATTTGAATATGGAAGATATACTGAAAGATGGGTATTCACTTCCCTAGTTAAAAAAAAATAAAATAAAATAAAAAGAGAGACTATTTGCTTCTGCTTCAGGAGAAAATATGTGATGGAGGGCAGCCAGAAGGAGAACATCAGAAATGTTGATTTTATCCCTTGTATGCAGGTATGCTGAGCCACTCCTCTCTTCACAGCATGGCACACACTCAAGAAGAAAAAGAAAAGCATAATGCAATCACCTCCCGGCAGGGTTCCCTTGTTTTTGGCATAAGGATTAGTGAAGATAAGATGGGAAACACAACGTGCACAGGAAGAAGACGGGCAGAAAAGCAGCCCACTGTTCCTTCTGGTGCTGCACATACCTGCAGAACAGCCTCATGTACACCATTGAGCACCAAATAATATATGGCATGGCTGGATACTTGCAAACATCTGGGGCAGCCACCAAATCTACACCTGTGTCCTCTCAGACATGGTCCCTGCTGAGAACACCTCGTATCAGACCCTGTCCTCCCTCCCCACTGACCACCCAGGCAGGGAGAGACCCTGCAGGGGTGTCCTCTGCAGGGCTTTATCCCTTGGGACACCCCACCTGCTGCAGCAGCTGAACACCGAGGTCCCGAGCTCCTGCCGGAGCCCTGATGCCAGGGGAGCTTAGAGAGAGGCACCTGAGCTAGGTTTGATTAGAGGAGGAGTTTCAGATGGTGCTGAGCAGGCTCTGGGAGCATGGGGAGGTCCCTGCCTCAGAAGGGTTCAGTCCTTCCTTGAGGCTGAAGAGCAAATAGAAATTGCCAAAGGGGGAGCACCTGCCATCAAAAATTTGTGTTGAGGTCACCTCTGAAAGTCAGAAGATGCAAGCTTAGGCTTATGCCTTAAAGCAACTCACTCTTGGCCACAACACCCACTCCATTCTGCTGCTTCCTTGCAGACACGGTGCCTCACAGCCAGTGGCAGTGATCCAAGGCTAGATGTGATAAAGTGTGACCTTCCTTCCTATTCCTCGTCACTCTTCCTTTTTTTTCATTAAATCCCTCTGCCTCCCACTTGCCACTTGAAGTGAGACAATGACTCATTTGTTTATAAATTCATCTACTTACACTTTGCTTTCCCATTCTCTGCTTCTATATATTTTATATCTCTACAACTTCCACGACTAAAATCATCCTTAATTAAGAGGCTTCTTCTAATCTGAACTTTTGACACTTTAACCTGCATTTTTTTTCACCCTTCATTATTATAGTTAGATGCCTTCAAAAAGAGACAGTTGCCTGGTTTTAGTCACTATGCTAATATTTACATTTAGGAAAAATGGTAGCATTTAATTTCTCTTGAGGAAAAAAAATAGCGAAGGGTCTTGAAATAAAGGACACAGGATCTGTAAAGAACGCTTTGTGTACCACTGAATGCCTGTGATGGATTCACACCCCTTAACCATTTTAAGTAGCTTGGTACAGGCTCCAGAGGGGATAAAGGCCTGAGCCACAGATGGGCCAAGAACTCCTCCAGGAAACACATGAAGGGACAGAGTGACCCAGTGAGCATCGGTGCATATGAGCTGGGAACACAAATCATGCAATTAACAGATGAATAGAGGGTGGTTTTTCCAAGGCTCATTTATCAAGGAACAAAGAAATTTGTGGGAGCAAGGAGTTTCATGCATACTTTTCCCATTGAATGCAATCTGACTACAGGCCAACCACTTTATTCCATAAATACATCAGCCTAAATGAGCCTTCTCTGAGCTCTCCCTGCCAGACAGGGTGGCTGTATGGTGGGGATCTGGAGCTGGGACGCCTCTCTAGGCTGCTCCTTGAGACAGAGTGACCTTCTGCTAACAATAGATTTCGGGATGAATCCCATTCAAGTTCTCTCTAAATTGCAACTGGACTGCAGGCCAGGTGAGTCTCCCCTTGAGCAGGGTTTGATGTTCCTGTCCTGAGAATGAGATCCTTCCTATCTGAGGACAGAGTGACCTTTACTCACAACAGGTCCTCGGGGACTGACTGACAACAAGCTGAATTCACACCAGAGAAATCCATGGAGTCAATTCCATAAGGCATAAACCATGCCCAAGTCTGAGAATGAGGTGGGCTCTAGCTGCACCTAAGTTCTATCTGGAGTTTAAAAACCAAGGGATCCACTCTGAACCTTGCGACTCTAAGGAAGGTCTCACTCATCCTTTCACATCTTCAGCTTCTGTTTAATAGTAATTCTATCTCAATTCTAATTTGATTTTCCTGTGTATGTTATTTCCATGTAGTAAATAATAAAGTGAACCTTGCCATCGAGCTTGGTTAGTTGCACTTTCACAAATTCATATTAAACCACTTTTGTTAATAATGCTTTTGGTGGTAATTTTTTAAAGGATTTAAATCACTCATCCCTGACAATAACATCCCAACTACTGTCCTCCATAAGGCTGTGCAGACCTCTTGGCCCTTCTGTGTAAACTCCTTGTCCTGTAATGACATAGTAACTCAAGTGAGGGAAAAAAATAAGAGAAAATTTAACATCTACTGAAGGTTTCTCATTACCAATCTTTGGGGTCTTTTGATGGCAGCAGCACATTGCAGTTCATCTGACTGCATTCTCTCTGCCACTTGCTTATGTTTGCTTCTCCTTCGCAGGAAAAATAAAATATTTTCTCAGGCTGACAGATAAGGATTCATTTCTGCTCTTTCAGTAATTTGGAAAATGAAAATATACTGCTCACAGCTTTTTGTTATTTTTAACAGAACTATATTTTATCCTTTCATGTCAGAAGCGAGACAGATTAATGGCTTCTGGAATTTATTTCTAATGCTGATTTTGTTTCCAAAGTTTTGAAAGCAACAAGACAGATCTGCAGTCCTCTCTCCAGTGGAAAGGGAAGTGGCATCTGTTCTTGCTTTGTCCTCAGAGCTGCCAGTGAGAGTGTCTGGACCAACCATCCATTCTCTGCCAGTGCATGTAGTCAGCCAGAGGGCCCTTTTCTGCTGATGGAAATGAGAATTGGCCTGAAAGTGCTCTAATACATGGTAAGGAGCCAATAACCCCTCAGCTTTCTGAAGGAACAAGAGAGTTTTAAATCATCTTTACTTTGCATGCCCTTTAAAACTTGTGCTAAGCAAAGCTTAGCCGGACTTAAAGCGCTTGGCTGACTGCTCTGGACAAACTCTGGTTTCTGTTGTGCTGGCCATCCCCTCATAGAGATATTCAGCAGGAATGCTCAGCTTGTGGCTTTGTGTCCTAAGGGGATTGCTCTGCTGAGCTTGACATGTGGCCGTTCTTCCTCACCAGTGAGCTGCTATTCCTGCCTGGTCCTGCTGCCGGTGGGAAGATCCATGCCACAATTGCCCAGAACTTCTACCAACATTTTGGCCAGACATGGGTCTCTGGATGGCATTTTACAGGGCTTTCTGGAGATTACCAGTCCAGAACTGTGACTTTCCAGACAGTAAAAAAGCAATTATAAGCCAAAGGCAGTGGAGATATCAAGGATATGTCCAGGCAGCTTTTCCAGTGCCATCAGGAGAGACCAGAGTGTGAGGCTGCACAGAGGAAAGAGGGCAGGAGCAAAGCCTGATGCTGCCTGCATTGGAGATGTTGTTCCCCTCTCATCTCCCTGCTCATTACACAGAAACCAAATCAGATCACAGAGTGTTTTCTCCTATGTGGTTTTCTGTGTGAACTGGAGCAGGAAGAAGAGAATACCTGAGATCCCGAAGAAACAGTTTTCACTGAATTTCTGACACAACAGATCCCAAAGCCTTCCTCACTCCTACAGCAGTTTCTGCATTTCCACAGTTTTTAGCTGAGCTGGAGCATATTTTGTAATCCAGACTTGATTTAGGTTCTTCAGGTGATGGTGAATTCACAGCTTCATGAACTAAATTGTTCTAATCAACTCAATGGCTGAAAATTTCTGCCTTATCCTATACCTGAATTTATCTGTCTTCAGCATCCAGCTGCAAAATCTCATTATGCCATTGTCAGTGAGATTAAGGTGCTCCCTCCACACAGGTACACAGGACAGCATTAATCTGCCCAGGTTTGGGCATCTGCAGTGCACACCTCTATCTGCATCAGTCGTCAGTGAAACTTGTATGGCCAAAGGAGAGAAATGAAGACTAGCATGATGTGAATCACCTCCCTTAAAACAGAAGTCTAGCACATATCAGATGAACTACCCTACAGCAGTGCCTCTTTCTTTCAGACTGGATGGCCAGCTCAATCAAAATTTAAGGGAAGTGCATCTCCACAGACTAGGAGTAGCCAACACTTAATCTAGCAAAGTAATTTGGAGCGAGTTATAATTTAACCTACAGAAGAAAAAACCCACTATGAGAAACTGATAGAGATGCTGGCCATTAAGAGTACTCCCTAGGATGATTCAACCTTGTTCTTCACCCTGGATCTGCAAATGGCGGCTGATGGCTGGAAATTACTTTCATCTCACTGCAGAGAGTCAGTGCCATGTCCATTTGTCACTTTGGTCCCATATGAGCCTTCATGTTTAAGCATGTGCAAATTATGCCTCTTTCCAGCTCCTGGTGTTGCAGGGTCACCTGGTATTTATCTTGCTTCAGCTCAGGCAGATTAGATAGAAGAAAAATTGTTGATTTTTAAAACTGAGGAAACTAATAGGCTAATATTTCCTTTATTTTATCTGATCAGATTTAGAAATTGCTTCTGCCTCAGCTGTGGAGGAGAATAAAGTATCAGGGTTATATCCAAAGAGAGTTCAAAGTCTGGTTTATCACTGTATGGAGAAATGGGTAAAAATCAATAAGATTCAACTTTAATTGATTTCCTATAGGGAAGAGCCTGCTCTATAATATCTGAAAGCCATTAGTCAATGTGTCTTTGAAGTATTAAATTTATTATGAAAACCCTGAAGTTATTCTATTTTAAATACATGGAAGCTTATGTGCTTACTGGATTATAGGCATGTATTAAATATAACACTCACCATCTAATGGAGTAGAGCAGTGTTTTCTCACTATCATTATTCTGAATCTCATCTTGCTCCTGCAAGTTCACAGAAAAGGTACCTATAAAATGCCTATCTGGCATTGTGCCCACTTAATTATCATCTCAGGGATTATTATAATGGGCACATGGGGATCTCCTCTGAGAGTACAAGGCCTATAAAATAGCATCTCTTTATGCTTTGATGTTTAGGACCTTCCTTCAGAAGCCCCAGGTGTCTGGAACAGGGTCCTGAGCTTGGGGTGGCATTAGTGAGTAGTTTTGCATTTGTCTGTGTTTGTGTCTAGTTTTACTGTGCCTCATACAACCAACCTTTTGGTAGCTCCTTTTCTTGGAGATGCAGTTGCTTTCTGAGGAGAAAAATTCAGACACCACACCCAGACCTTTAGAGGTCCGGCTGTGCTTGGACTTTGTTGCTAGGAAAACATAAACCAAGCCAAAGGGTGACTCAGAGAATGTCCCTCACCTGTGCTCAGGTATTACCTTATTTCATTATGTCTTCAGTCAGGATTTCTCCTGAAAGCAGAGAAGAAACTTTTGTAGTAAATAAAAACACTGCACTTCAAAAGCTCCTATGGGGTACATTTACAAATATTTCTTCTACTGATGATTAAACATGCCCAGGTCCATTAACAAAGAAAACAATTTATTCCCAAGAAATAAAACCACTGAATGATGGTATATTAATTTAGATCACATGCTTTATGTCAAACAGATTGTTTTTCTGTTTATGAACTAGAAACAATGAGCTTTTATATTTATCCTTTTAAAACTTCTTCTGCAATGTTATAAATAGTTCAAGATGTAGCTTTGACAGTTCTAATTCCTTAGTTGGGGAGCCAGTTATTAATTCATTTTCTTGCCTTAAAATCTTTAATAAATCAGAGATTTGTCTCCTTTCTATTTATTTTTAGGGTGGGGAATGACATTATAGGGAATGTTCATGGCTAGACAAGAGTCTCGATGTAGAATGAGCAGAGCAGACTCAGGCACACAATCAGGGAATTAATTTACTTTCCTTTAAATTTCCTCGCCATTTTTGCCCTGCAATCATTTGAGCTGGAAGAATTTACATCAAAGTGTTAGAAATAGGAAGCTGATGCTACTCCCACACCTGGAAAGGCAATGAAGCTGGATTAAGAGCATAAATCTGCAGAGAGGCATTTCCAGAGGACAAGGTTAGAAACTTTGTTTCCCAGGGCCAGATATGGAAAAATAAATCCCAGTGAAGGGATCCACCATTACACTGGTGTCCCAGAGAACCAAGAAATTTGATATGAAAAAAAAAAAAAATGTTCATAGCTATTTCTCCCATCCCTAAGGACTCTTCAGACTGGTTTCTTCATGTATCTTGTATTTATTCTCAATGCACAGAGTGCAGAAATGGCTGTTCTTCAGGAATGAAACCTGTCCCCAGGAGGGCTCAAAAACCTTGCACACTTCTGTAGAAACCACTACATCCATTTAAAGCTCTCAAGTGCAATGTAAGGAGAGTACTGGTCCTGGGGGAAGAGCAGGGGAGTGATGAGAAGGAATTTCACCCAGACAGGATGGGTTTGCTGTTCATTACTTGCTCTCATTTCAGGCACTGCAGTTGTCCTATCAGAACTGAAGCAGCAGCTTCTCCCTGAGAAATGTCTGTAGCAATCACTTCCTGATGAAAAGTGCTTAAAAATTATAAAAGTAACACTGTGAACAAGTTTTAAAGACAAACATAAGATAATTTGACTGATACAAGAGATATTTTTAATGGTACAGTGTTTTCCTGAAAAAAAATTATCTGCTGCTTAAACAGAAGCTTTTAAATAGTGAGCAGAAGATAAGGCAAGCCTAAATAATTTTCCATATAGCTGCAGGCAGTGGTTGACTAGGGAAAACAACTAATATTAATTTCCTCTTCAATTCCTTAGGAAAGAGAAACATCTTAAAACTTTTGAAACAAGTCGTAAGATGAACTTAACAGGTTTCATCCCATTATGTGGGGTGATTTGAAAAGTCATTTGACTAAGCAAATGTTCCTCCTTCTTTACAAACTGAACCAGAGTATTTTCTTTAACTATTTGGATTATGCACAGCATTTACCAAACATTATTAGAAGTTTCTGACCTTTCTGTTTGTGAAGGCTTTGATGGGAATGGAAAAGTCTGGGAATGCCAAGACCTGCTGCTTGTAATGGAAGCAGAGGAATAGAGAAAAGAGGGGTGTGATGTGGCATGAAAATCTCTTTCATGAGAAAAATCATCTTTCTCCTGCTTGGTTGTCGTGGCACGAGGGCATATATAGACATAAGGCAAGAAAATAACATATTGATTTTGCTGTTATATGTTATAATACATTCTTTGTTGTTCCAGGAAAGGTTAATGGTGTTGCCCAAAAGAGAAACATGCTATTATGTTCTGAACTATTCCTGAAGGTAATGAAAGTACATTTAAAAGGCATTACCCTAAGCTACAACAGAGTGTAAGGAGAGGCTAATGTTTAACTTAGCATACAACATGATGAGAAACAAACTTCAGTGCTTATTTGGAGAGCCAGACTTTCCCAAATGGGGTTTAAATTAAAGTTTATTTGTTAATGTGCCAAAGGCATCACCAACACCCTCACTTGTCACCTACCTCTATTTTCCAGAATAACAATAAGTTTCCTTCATCTCTCCCTTTCCTCAGAGTGGTAGTTGCAGTTAATGTGACTGAAGTAGAGAGTGTCAAGTAAACAAGAGGAATTTTGCAGTTCATGTTGCTGTGGTGAGTCACTGCTGTCATGTCCCTCTGTGCCCTCGATTACTCCTGGGTGCACCCTGGATGTTTGGCTGGTGCCACTGCTCCGTGCTCATCCACTGCACCAGGAATTGAGTCAAATGTATCCCCTGCTTGTACCTGATGGAGAGAAACAAGCACTTGTTGGAGGCAATTTACCTCAGCTCAGATTTACTTCAGGTTTAGGGTGGGATGATTGACCCCTTAGCAAAATGTCCTTCTCTTGTCTGCAGTCTCAGGAGTTTAGACCAAGTAGCTCATTTTCGGGCAGCTAAATGTAGATGGCTTAGCTTGAGGTTAAAATACCTAAATGGAGGTGTTTGCATAGGAACTACCTGCTTTAACTTCTGTTCCAGTCAGGGCAAGTGGGTCAATGCCATCAGCAGAACCAAGGGAGATGAGCATGCATCATGCCTACTACAGCTGTGTAAATCCTTCTCCAGGCTTCTCTGACCATAAAGATAAGGGTTGCAAGTAAAAACTGATCAATTCATGCATTTTAAGCCAAGATTAAGATTTAGTTAGGCAATTAGTGTTTATTAGTTTGTTATAAATCTAATAATTCAGGGTTAATACTAGCAATGCAACAACCAAAAATAACCACAATAAGAAATGCTTATACAAGGTTAATATAACACTGTGGATTTTTAAATATTCCTCTATAACCAATTCCCCAAATCCCAGTTCTGTAACCACTCCCTCACTGAGTAGTAAACGCCCCCCAGGCCAGGTGGGACTCAAACAGAAGCCCTGGAAATGTGATTTCCCCTGCTTCACACCTCTTCCCATGGAGATGTAGGTGCTCCAGCTTCATGTGTGTGTGTGCTGCAGGCTGCAACCCCCTAACACACACTCACACCCTGAGGAGAAAACCACCATGAGCTCCTCTGAGGCCTCCGAGGTGTTTAGAATCAATTCACATGTTCTGAGCTTCCTGAGACATACTGGGAAGGCTGGTGGACATGACATGGGAACTGTGTGACAGTCACACCACTCTGGGACAGCAGCTGGAGGTCAGATAGGATAACCCAAAACATCTAAGGTGACACTGGACACTTGCATCTGGGCAACTGAAGCCCAGCTCCATGCTCTTCACACATACATCAGTGACTGCATTCACAAGTTTTGTGATCAGTCCTGGAGGCTGAATCCCATGATCCCGTGAAAGAACCCAGATTTTGTATCTTGCTGCTTGTATCTACAGGCTTTTAGCTCTTGGAATGTCTAATAGCTTTCTTCCCTCTAGCCTTCAGTGAAATAAAAAGATAGCTCTGTAGGGTCCATGCTCCAGTCCCTTCAGCACCTTTGCCATTAAACACAGTTTTCCCAGGAGCCAGGATGGAGTGATGGAGAGACAGGAGATACATCCAACAGTGCAGGATGCCTCTGAGTGCTGAGGCATGCCCTTTTTAGGGAAACTGTCAGTATGTGAATTGATTTCTATTTCAAGGAGATCAAAGCTGGTCGGCAATTAACCATTTCCAGGAATTACTGTCTGACTCCTGCAGTGTAATGCATGGGGAAGACATTTTCAATGCCAAGCCTGCTGTTTCATTCAGGGTTTTGGGAACGATTAGCTACACAGGGTCACACCATAGGATCAGTCCAACAGCTCTTGCACCACCTGCCTCTCTCTCTAGGGTTCCCCATGAGAGGGAAAGCAGCCGCATTGTGTGTTCTTCACATCTGGAGAAAACCCCCTCTTGCCTCCTTCCCTATGGCTGTCATTCCTCCCCTGCCTCATAACCACCCATTTCTCCTGCATCTTTTCATCTGTACTTCTTCAGGAACATTTACTGAATTACCTGGAGATTAGTGGCTGTCTCACACAGTGGGAAAAGCTCCTTGCAGCTCCACACAACTATGGCACAGAAACACCACTGGTTTCTCCAGAGGAGAGAAGACTCACACTTAAATAGATATGACCCCAAACTGGGAATTTAACACTGAACATTGTGTAATGGCTAAAGTAGCCTCTTTTTCCTATTCCTTTTCAGATCATTTTTGTTTCTATAATGATCCTAGTCAAAATTACCATTTAAATAATTTTCAACTAAAAGAAAAGGGTTTTTAATGATATGGAAGTTTTGATGGAACTGTTTCCATTTTAATTCTTTCTAAAAAAAGAGCTTAAGCAAACTTTTTAAATTTGTGAAGAGAAATCTAAATACATGACAAAGAAAAACATTTTCAATGACATTTTTCTTTCTTGTAATGTAAAAAAGATTTTATATACATTTATATCTATGTATATACATTTCTATATCTATGTATATACATATTTATATCTTCCCAAAGCTGCTGTCACAAAGAAATGCAGAAGAAGCTTTCAGAAACCTTACAGCTGAATTTTCTGTTTCAAAGCTGGAATGGGAAGAGATAATGCTGATTCTTCTCTCTCAGGATCCCCTGCCAGGAGAGGAAGGATGGCTAAAAAATTTACTGCATTAATCTATGAGCTCCCTGTGGAACATGTCCTGTCACACAGGGCCAGAGTTTTGCAGAAATTCAGGTATTCTGGCATGCACTGGTAGTGAATGGAAGAGGTAAATTAAGAGGAGCTATTTTAAGAAAACCTAAATCCACAAGGCAGGTCAATGGCTGGGAGGGTGCAGTGCTCAGCAGTGGTGCTCACAACATCTGCAAATTTTCTGCTGGTGGCATTGCAGGAAAAGCAAGGCTTTATCAAGAATTAGCCTGTCTGTCACTTCTTTCAGCTCCTGAACATCCTTGCCTCCATCCTTCTTCCTCCTCTTCTGCTCCCCCATCTCTTCTCCAGACCACCTCCCACATTACAGCCTTGCCTCTCAAGATGCAGAGCTCAGACACTTCACTGCTAATCACAACTCATGAATTGCAAGGTCCTTTTCTGTGTTCTTTACACATTTCTTTCTGGATTGGGTACTTCAGTGCTGCTGTAAATTGTGATTTCCCTGGCCCTTCACTTTGAGAGGGATCTTTCTCTTCCCCCCCCAGCTCCATCTTCTTCACTGCTTTAAACCTTCCCTGTTTTTTTCTGGTAAGGCTTCAAGTATTTTTCTTGGTTTGATCTGATCCTTTTTTTCTTGATCAGTCTCTTTTGCGTCCACATTATACCTTCACCTGAGTGCTTTTGGAGGTTTTTTTTAACTACCCCTTAAAAGGAATTGTGTGTTTCTGTCTGCACAGGTACCATCTTCTCTTCCTCTAAATGCCATCCCCTCTGACTGCTCACGAATGTCGCAGACTCACAAACATTAAGCGCAAAAGCAACCAGCAAATCTCCTATCTGGCTTCCCATTAGGAGCTCAGGACATTCCTGATTAGTCCAATACTTTAGTGGACCATGTTTTCTCTCCAGGAACATATCTACAATCAACTCTTATGTTTCTTTCTGATAATCCAGAGGGATCCATCTCTCTAGAACTTGTATACACAGACATTTCCATGAACCATCCCATCATTTAATATGTGTTTTCTACAGTTCGCTCAGATTCTGAGAAGCTGTAACACCAAAAAATGCATGCATGGTCCAGCACTGCACTTTGCACTGGACTTCTGTGTCCTGCTCAGAGAACAAATCTCTTGCCTGCTTCTTTTCACCACTCTCCTGGTATTTCAGCTAAAGATTGGATTAGAAAATCTATAACCACTACATCTTTTGGAGTACAGGATGTGATACACTTGAGCAGCCTCTTCTTTATGAATCTGACAGCCTTGTCAGAATTAGTGCTTTGCAGCATATAGTTCTGGCATGTTCCATATTAATTCAATCTGCTTTTTTTGTTCCTAGATTTTGCACCTTTCTGTGATAAAATTAAATTTGTTAGAGTAACCCTAGAACAACAAGCAAACAAGATTGCTTTGATGACTGACTGATACTTTAATTTACTCCATTAACACTTCTTCATGATATGAATATTTCTTGATAGCTTTGTGATGTTTTAATTATTCATTTGATAATTTAATTGATTAGTTGTCTGGATACTGTTTTGCCTGGAACAGAAGAAAACTTGTCAAGCGTGTGAGACATGGGTGCATCTTCCAGCTCCTCCTCATAATAGAACAACACTGTTTATGGTACATTTATGGCTGTTCTGGGCCACAAATACCCATCGCCAAACCTCCTTCTGGAAACTGGCCTACCTCAGTTCTTGCTTTTCTCTTCTTCCTGGCAGCCCTTCTTTAAAAACTCTTGGTAATGTTCTTAGGGATGGATTTGTCTCTGGTGCCTTTATATACATTTATAATTTTTCTGCACCTCATTAACTTCTCATTTATATTGATTGCTAGCTACTTTCCTTTCTTTCCCTCCATTTATTATATATTGCTATTTTATTTCCAGTTGCTGCCTCCCTTCCCTGCTGAAATAGGGTGGCCTTTTGCCAAGGTTCTCAGCTTGACATCAGTCAGTCTGCCGAGATGCTGAGACTATTAGCCGCCATCCTGACCAGTACTGTCTCCTCATTTCTTGCTTTCTCCCTTTCTTCCTAGTCAGTCTGTCTGTCTCCAGCTACTGTCTCTTATTTAGATGAAAAGCATTTTAGTCAGAGATTTCTGTCTTTGCACAGCATCTGCCAGGGCTTGATCCACTTTAAGAACTCAATGACCTAAAGTTTTAAGTGGATGTTCACGGGAGGAAAAGCGGTAAGTGCTCCAGAAGGTACCTCCCTTCAGCTGCAACACACCAAGTGACCATGCTGAGATCATTTCAGCCTGAGGAAAGCAGAGCTGAAAGTCCTGATAAGGTGCTTCCAGTAGCCCTGTTCCCCTTTGCACTGAAATCAGGCTCCTCACCTGGTCAGTTGACTTGCATCGCTCAAGCAGGCGGGTGAAGAACATTTTTATGGGCAACAAATTCACAAAACATCTTCAAATATTGTGTGAGCAAATGATCAGCTGTACATAATATTGGAGACTCACAGAATAAGCTGAGTTGGGAGACACTCACAAGGATCATTGAGTCCAACTCCCAGCCCTGCACAGAACCCAATCCCAAAAGTCACAATATGTGCCCCAAGAGTATTGTCCAAATGCTTCTATTGTTCCAACAAGGAATAAAAAACTGAACCTGGGAACAGGACCCTGCTCCCTTTGGCCTGGGCTTTCTTTGATAGCTTTTCTCACAAAGGATGTGGGAGAAAAGAAGGTAAAAACACCTTCACACTCTGGTTGGCATTAGAAGCCACACTGGTGACGTGAATACCTGTTTCCCTTTCTCTAAATAACACACTGCTGCATGTCGTGATCAGTGACTTTGACTAATGTAATTATTAAAGGCTCAAAAGTTGTACTTGTGTTTGTCAAAACAGATCAAAGTTATGCTTTTATTAGTCTCTATGCAAGCAGTGTGGCTCTGATAATACATTGGTTACCACTTATTATTCAATTGGTGTGAAGAGAATGAAAGAAGAAAAAGAGGGCTTGTGTGTGCATAATGTTATTTTTCAATTAGTTTGCTTGTGGGTTTGAGCATTAAATTGGATAAGTAAAAGATGGTGGATAGGACCCATCTGCCAGGAAATTGCTTGCATGTGGCCTTCTGCTACTCTCCTGCATTTGATCAGTGGTAGAATGTGTGGGTTGATTAATTCATCCAAGTCCCTCTGGGATACGCAGGCTGCCCGAGAACATACATCCTAACAAATAAAAACTGTCACATCATCACAGAATGGCTGAGAATGGAAGGGACCTCTGGAGGTCACTAGTCCAATCTCCCTGCTCCACCAAGAGCCCCTAGAATAAATTGCACAGGATTGTGTCCAGGCAGTTTGGAATATCTCCAGAGGAGACTTCACAACCTCTCTGGCAGCTTGTTCTAGTGCTCTTCACCCCCAAAGTAAAGAATTTTTTCTTGTCCATGAAAAGCACTTAAAGCAAATACTCAATATAGCCAAACTTGTGTGGACTGAAGAAAAGAGAAAACTTCCCCTGTCCTTCTGCTTCCTGCACCAGCACGGTGAGGATCCCACCTGAGAGAAAACCCACTTGTGCTCAGGAGAAGCCCTTCCCACACACACTGCAAACTCAATGTGATTGAGTATCTACACAGAAAACAGACCAAATTCTTGGCAGTTTTAAGCTCAGTATTGACAGGGCACTGTCACCAGACCCAGACCATCAGCTCATCCAATGTCACCCACGTCCCTTCTTTCTTCTCAAGCCTGCAGGTCCAACAGTCCTTGTATGCCAATTGCTGAATGAAAGCAAATCCCAGCACTCCCTCAGGCCATAACATAGGCCCATCTTAGATGGGTAAATTAGATCTTTTTTTTTCTTTTTATGTTGGTTACAATTTTCAATATCTTGTACACTTCCTCTTCCAGACCTTATCTGCAACATGTCCTGTATATCTCCTCTGGTTCATTCCCAGTCTCACTTCCCAAAGTCCTTTCCAGTTCATGCAGACCTTTCCATGCCCAGCAGAAGTGGATAAGCAGGGCACCCCATTACTAGTCCACAGACCTTGTAGGGAGTCGGATATTTTGGGATTGCAGCAAAGTGGATGGAGGTGAGCTTCAAGATGCCACCAAGCAGTCAGACACAGGTACAATGCTAGCAGTGGAGATTAATGCACTGGAAGTTGTGCAACTGTTCTGAATTCATGTGCGTCAGGCACTAGACAAAAATATTAGCAGGTAGTCAAATGTTTTACAATGTTCCTCTCTTCTCCAATGTTATCATGGCACAACATCCACTTACAAGGGGACCAAGGTCAGACTTCTAAATCCTTCAAGTGAGCAGCTAGAGGATTGAATATGTCACAGTATTTACTCTCTCGAGTGCAGAGAATAAATATTTCCCCTTGCCAACAAACTGTTCTAAATAATCTTTCTCATTTTGTGGCTGTTTGGGTAGCACATCACAGCTTGCTTCTCTAGACTCATCATTGCTTTCTCAGCCCTGATGAGGCTTATGATTGCTTTAATACTCCAGATCCTTGGGTAAGCCCAGTGGTACTATCTGAGGCTTTCATTAGGGAAGATAAAGCTAAAAATAGCAGGCATGCTCAGAATCCGTGGTGATCAAATGTATCCCTTCCACACTGAATCACACTCTTCTTTCTCTCAAACAAACATGCTTTAAATGTGAAGGTTTTTTATAGCATTTTACTCTAATGGAATGTGAACGGAAAATTCACAGCCTTTATCTTTTCTTTTGTCATGCTTAAACTTAGGATAGCAACAGAAGGACTGAGCAGCAGCAAGAGCTGAGCTAAGAACATCATCCTCTGCAAAGAAAAATCATGGATTAAGTTGCTTCTGGGGAGAACTATTTACAACTCAGTCTTCAAATAAAAAAAAGGCAAAGAATAGTATCCCTTAGCAACCCTGAAAAAATCCTTCCTTTATAGCAAGAAATAAATTGTTTTATTATATACAATCATGTTCAGTCCTCAAATCAGAGATAATTCAAAGCTTGTATGGTCCAGACAAGTGTATTTGAGCCCTTCTTATAGCACTGTGGTTCAATTTAGCCATCTTCACAGTATTGGCTTTCTCAAAACCTGTAAAATGTCAGTCTGTGTCATTGAAGAAGGAGCAAAATTCACCCAAGGTGACAGCAGTCCCCTGCAGCATCCCAGCTCCTGGGCCCATCCCTCTCCACTCCCCACCCCAGGTGCTTGCAGGAATTGCTCTTCTTCCCAAAGCAGCTCTCCTTTCAGCACTGGGAAACTGAAAATTCAAGCTTGGAAAATCACCAGGTTCCTGATGCTTTCTCTTGCAAACTCATTTTTGCTCGTGGGATATGCTAACCTGACAGTTAAGTAACAGTAGAAAGAAAGGGCATGAATAGAAAATTACTATCCTTATACTTTTATTTTGGCTTTCTCTAACATCCAGGTGGGTGTTTCAAAGGTAGGTAATTGGCACTGCAGAAGGTAGAATGGGAGTCACTGGAATAGCCCTAGAAATGTATTTTGGTTGTGATCACTGTGAAATTGCTTTCCAGCAGCACCTGCAAGACAACTTGGACAGACAGAATGGAACAAATTAATTGGAATTAATTTTAATATTTAATAGGAAATCCTCATGAGTGGAATCCTAGAGAAAAATGTCAAAGTTTAATTGCTTTCTGCATTTTTGCACACACAGTCCTACACAGGAACAGCTGGCACATTTTTCCTTTGCAACTTCAGTGCTTCAGTGCTCATTCTGTTTCTGGAAACCTTTGTTGGTGGCTTGTGGTCATCCAAACCCTTCAGCATTGCAAGCTCTCACACCAGCATTGCAGGCAGCTGAAGAAATGCCCTGGTATCCTCTTGACCCCCAAGAGCAGAGCTTTGTATGGCTAAGCAAGAAGTTTATCTTATAGGCACAACTAAAGCCAGAGGTTTAATGGTTTATTCATGCACGTGGCAATTACCATGACATTTGTCCTTAAAAAAGTATAGATGTAAGTAAATTGAAGTACAGTTGAAAAGATAAATCCAAAGCAGGTGGCATTTTTGCACATTTTCTAAAACCAGAAATTATGAGAGTTTGAACAGCTCCAGTCATTGCTTTTGCCCCTCTTACACCCAGCACAGAAGCTGCCAGACCACAGACCTCTACATAGCCCTGATGTGTCTGGAGATACTGACTGTGATATTAACTCCATCCTCAATTAACATACAAAACCATCAGGGGTAACAGAAGACTTTCTGTACCGATGACCCAGCGGTTTTATGAGCGTTCAGCAGGCTCCAGCCTCACGTCCATAATGCAGGACTGTTTGGTTCCAGCCCTGGCTTATACTGTTCCCCAAATGCCTGTTTATTACAGGATGTTAGAATGATGGGACATACAGACATCTGTGTTAACCTCACTGTGTTCCCTGTCTGAGTCCTGCCCTAATTAAATTTGGGAGCCTGCTAATTTCTCCATGGACCAGTTTGCAGCACAGACAGCGAGTTCTCTGCTGAGATAATGAAACTGTTATAATCTGTAGGACATGTTTTCCTGGGCAGCAGAGCTTATGCTTGGGGTTAAAAAAGAGCTGGAAAAGATCGAGTTTTCACCATTTTTCTAAGATGGTAACCAGTATTTTTGCAGCTCCCTGGGAATTCCCACCTGGCAATTGACAACGAGGTGAATCACATTGCTCTGCTGTATCTCCTGAGCTCAAACATGTTCAAGTTTGCTGTAATTTGCAACACACTGTACTGCTGAGCCTTTTAGAAATCAACATGATATATTTGTTATCAGTAGTCTGTGCTTCTGTTTTTCTCAGTGAGCAGAAGGAGAAGCCAGCAATCCTGCTGTGCTGAGACAGGGCTGGAAAATAACATGGCTCAGCCTCCATCCTCCCACCCGGCCTGCAGAGAGGGCTAATGCAGCTCTCAGCATTTGTCTGACGTTCGCTGGGAGGTGCTGAGGGATTATTATCTTTATTTATTGAGGCCCCATCATGACTTGGATCACTCCTTAACAAGGTCACCATAATCACATTGCAATCAGGCGGCCCTTTCCCTTCCCAGTCCTGTAATTAGTGTTTGCCCTTGTAACTGGAAGATTAACCACATGACCTATTATTAACCTCTCTCCACCTATTATGATCTCTTTGCTGTTCCTTTTTAATGCAGATACTGTTGAAACATGGGCTGTTTTAATTATATTGTATTAGCATGGGAGAGATTCTCAAATATGTGGGGAACATGCTGATTATAGATTTAATGATAACTGCAAGTACCAGAAAGTGTAACTGTTGTATAATTAGAGAGATACTCGAGTGCAGCAACATGCAGCTCCCTGCAAATCCTCATGGCTCCACAGGACAAACTGGTGTAGATGCATTCTCAGTCCCATGGAGTCCCACTCCTGATGCTGACAGCCAAATACCAGAGGTGGGACACCCATATCCTCATCCTGTGTGGTTTTCAGCTCTCAGTGGGTGGTGTCCACCCCTCTATTGAAAATCCTTCACACACTGCCCCAGTGCTTGCTCTGCATCTCCACCAAGGCCTGGGGTTGATCAGGAAAGAACCAGTCTAGCCATAGGCAAGATGAAAAAGTAACAAAATGTAAGAGGAAGGATAATAATGTTTGTAATTACATTACAGTTATTATAACTATTACAATTATTACAACTTTTTAATGGCCCTGAACCAAGCTACCAACTGACAGCCTGCTGAGATTTATCCCATGAACTTAGTTGAACAAATCCCAAATAACCATTGCAAACAAAGCACTAGAGATCAACACACTGCCTCATTATTTTGGGACTAAGGGTTCTAAACCAGCAGGTCCCCCATGCAGCTGTGTGTAATCACTTGGTTTTGGGGTTAAAAGAGAAGTAACTGTATAAATTGTTTTGAGGTTAGTGCACCTCCAAAACCAAAAATCAAAACCAAAAACCTGACATTTGCTCACAGTCAAAACAAGCAAAGTGAGTAGTATAAATGTTATTCTGAATTATTCATCCAGTTTGAAGTGTTCACTGGGAATGTGCTCTCATACCATACTGTAAGCTCCTGAAATGCCGTTTACCTTTTCCAGTGCCAAGGTCATGCCCTGTGTGGATGTACATGCCCATCTCTCCTGGTCCCTGTTCATCAGATCTCCTCATGCCAGGTTATCAGGTAAGAACACTGCTTCTCTAACCTTTTCAGTAAAACTGGGAGAACAGGTTGTTTATGAGGAGAAGCAGTGTGTGGATATGGAGGGCATACAGATGGACACAGATTTCCCACAAGCTGCTGGGGAGTGGAGGAGGAAGCCGGGAGCAGCACTTAATAGCTGGCTGCATTGTACAAAATCATTTCTCCTCATGGAAACATTTCCTCATCAGCTATCTGATGCTGTTATTTCTTCTCTTCATTTATGGTGGCACAATTAAAAGTGTACATGGGACATTAGATGTCTTGTCCACAATTATGACCAAATTGGCTGAATGAAAATTACTCCTGTCTGATGAGGGTGACTGTGTCTGTGCTTGCTCTCACCTGGGCCGCATCTGCAAACCCATCTGCAAACTGTGAGAATCCTGGGATCCAACACACTGACTGACACTCTGTGCTAGTCCTGCAAGTGAAGAAGGGTGTGCTACTTCAGTAGGTAAAATTTAATCAGACACAGTGGAACTGTTGGAGATCCTCATTGTGCCTCTCATCCAGCAGTGGCTGAAGTGACTCGTGTACATGTCAGGTCCCAATCACTGGGCTTGTGTTTGCTCTGTGTCCATTTGCTGATCCACCCTAAGCCGGTCCAGAAGTTGATTCAAATCCTCCCCACCTCAGAGTCTTTCCTTTTGGACTGGAGCCCGTGAGCACAGATGCTCTGGCTCATCCTCTGTGAACTCCCCATGAGCCACAGAGGATCCAACAGCAAAGTCTCCATTGACACCCAAGGTTTCCCAGTGCTGCTGGTGGTCCTGGACTCTGACAGGAAGAATATACTGTGAGGGCAGCTGCTGCAGGCATACAAATAGAGGCTGAATTTGGGGATATCCTGCCCCAAAAAGGCAACATAAAATGAGACAGTGACCCACTCAGTGAGATGCCATCTTTTCACTTGTGTTAGCACAAAGTAGTAACAAGTTTAAGCAGTATTTTAATCTAACAGTTTTCATAACAAGTAAAAACCCCTAAATGACTTCACATTTGTTGGCAAAATTATCTCTATAAACTGATCTCATAAATCCAACACTCTAAAAAATACTTACAACACTTTATGTTTTATCTCCATTACAATTTGCTGTAATCACAACAGAAAAAAATTTTAAAGCTGTCTAAAATTCACAAACAGGTGGAAAGGAGGATTTTTATGATTTATAGTGTAATCTCCTTTCCTCAGCTTTTTGGGATATCAAAAGTGATAGTTTAATCACACATCTCTCTATGCCAGGAAATAAAGGAAAGACATATGTGAGATGAAGGGGGAATTAAACTGAGCAGAAATTCTGTGTGGTCTGGCAATTGGAAGAAAATCATCCATGTTTGCAGCTAATTCAGATTCACTTACCATAGGATGCTTCTTAAAATATTTCATTTTCTACTTAATTTGGGTGAAGTGAGTCCGAACAGTACTAACTGATTCTCATTTTTCATCTGCACACAAATGTTTGAATGCTGTCACGTTCTGATCTACAAGGCCAAGGAAAGACCTTGCAGAGAGACCTGACAATATTGCTGAGAACTCTTTGCTGTTAGTTTTGCTCTCAGGTGAAGTTCCGGTGGAGCCTTCCCAAATGTCCTAGAAGAAAAGTCGGAAGAACCATTCTGAATTCCCATGTCAATAAAAACGGTGAAGTCAGGTATTTTCCATGTCCAAAATAATGTGCGCAATGAGTTTCCCCTGTGTTGTTGAAGGAATGAAGTATCTGAGATTTACAAGTCAACACTGGCATGATTTACCTGGCAATGTTGGTGTAGCCCTCCAATTTCTCAAGCTTGGCTGAGAAACCATAAGAGATCCAGACAGATGTTCAATGGGCACAGAGCTGAGGATAGAAATACCTGCCTGGGGGCTGAAATAAGTAGAGTCATTAACATCCAGAATCAATTTGATAGGGAGAAGCCACAATAAACTCCAACATTAAGAAACCACTGGGGGTTTATGCCTTGTGAAGGGTAAAAAACACTCCACAGGATGTTTAGGGTTTCTCTTAATCCTCTCTAAGAGGCATGACCTTCTGATGTGGGCCTGACCCACGACTATTCCCCTATGAGCTGTGGCAGTATATTTTTCCATGCTGCACACATCTAGCAGAACAGAAGATGACACCTGGTATTCAAGGGGAAAGTTCTCTGTTTTGCAGAATGATGGCAGCAAGCACTGGAACTCCACTGGTAGCACGACAGGGTGATTTTTTGCAGACTCATGGTTGAGACTGCAGGCAACTAGCAAACTTCTTTAAGTCCTAAGGGAATGTTTTATTAGTGTGGAAGGATGCACTGGGCTGTAACTTTCCTCACCTCTGCCACAGTGGAAACACAAAGGGTGTGGAGTAGGAATATTTAGACAAGGTTCCTCATGATGTACTGAAGGAAGCAAATTTTTAAGCCGTTGGTCTATGCTGCTGGCTATACAGCCATAGCCATTAGTCTCCTTAAAGTTATCCATCCCTGGTTTAAAACGATAACATTTTCTTCAAGCTCTGTATAGTTTCTCCACTGGCCCCACCTTCCAAGTTTCCACTGCTGCCCCTTGGCAGCCACATGCCCTGGTTCTGCTGAGCATTGAGGCAAATGCTCCTTCTTGCCCCTTGCTCACCTCCACCACTGGGATTCCCTGCAGCTTCCCAGCACCAAACCTCCCTCCCACTGCCACTGATCATTGCCCTGAGCTGTGCTCTCTTCTCAACACCAAGAGGATGCCACTTGCCCTGTTTCCACAGGATCAGAAATACTGAGTGTCTTACTGCTGCCTGCCAGGCTCTGAGGTGATTTTTCTAAACTTGTTCTGATTATTCACAAGCCACGTGATCACATCTTTTGCATGCAGTGGTTTATTTCTTCTGCTTAATGGAAGCTGATGCTTTACATGGAGAAGGGCCCTTTTTCTTTGTGAATCATGCAGAGCATTCAAGACACAATTTGCCTGTGAGAAATTCTGGAGTTAATGTGACCTGACAACAGAAAGTTTGGTTCTTCATGCCTAGTCCCAAAAAATTTGTGAACATGAAAGCTACAATTTGTGACTAGTGTTGGTGCAATCCAGCTTTTGAGGGAAAAAAAATCCAATTTGTTGATTTACACAGAAAACTCTAATTTATGTATTATCAAAGTAAGATGTTCCGGAGCTGGAAAAAGTTTGGCATTGCACAGAGAGAGCACTTTGCAGACCTATGGCACTATTTCAGTGACAAAGAAGGGAGTGACATGAGCAGGCTGTAATTTCCCCGCAGAACTTGTGTGGGAGTTCAGCTGCGTGCGTGCGTCTGTGTGTGTGAGAAAGAGAAAGGGACAGGCAGAGAGAGGAAGAAACTTGCTGCATTATGCATTCATTTGAATGTATGTAGGCAGAGTACAAGCCAGAATTTTCTGTCTTGGGGGGGTCTGAATTAGGTCCTAATTTCACGTCAAGGTGCTTATTTTGCAATGGTTCAAATGAATTTCCAGTTTGCACAACTTCCCACTGCTTTAATTATGGTCATACTAAAAACACAGCATCCATTTGCAGGGTTTAGTCCACTTATGGCTCCGAATGACTTAGGATAGTACAAGCTTGTACTATAATCCTTCCCCCCAAATTTGACCAAAGTCCTTTTATCTGACTCCTTTTCACTGCTACCAGAAAAATTGCAGCCCATACAAGCAAGCAGACAAGCAAACCCCCAAACAATCTTACACCCTCAATAGATTAGAAGTTGTATTTGGTTTACCTCTTTCCAGGCAAGAAGTGGAATCTTATGAGGGCATCAACTCCCTTAACATGTCAAGCCTGGCTCTTTCCCCATGGGTGACAGGGAGGTTTAGACTCAGTCACCACCTTCTCTTGATAACGGAGCTATTCCTGAGAAGTGCTGAGCACCATGTGGCAGCGTGCCAGAGAGGCAGCCTGCTGAGACCCTCCCTAATCACCCCTCCTGCCTGTCAAAACCTGGGGCAGCAAGAGGAAACCCACAGAGGAATGAGACCCACTTTTGGCAGGTGGCAGTGGCTGACATTGACTCCTGACAGGACTGTCTTCTGCACTCACCCTGACAGACTCCTAAAATCCCATTTGTAGGGGAGTTTGCTACAGGGCTCTTCTGTGCCTTAGGGAGAAGGTTTCTAGAATTGGCAGCATTTAGTGGGATCTGGCTCTGAAGGTGGAGCCTCAGATATACTGCAAAATAGAAATTTCCATTAGAAAGCCCAGGTGTTGTTTCAGAGACTGAGGCTGTGGCTCTGCTGTCTCCAGCCCAGCTCCCTGCTCTGGGCACAGCCCTCCCAGCTCCAGCTTGTGTCCCACAAGCAGCAGCTCCTGCTCCAACTCTTCTCTGCCTCTCCAGCACATCGAGTGTTCCCAAATCCTTCTGCCAAGCTCCATTAAATTGTACAAGGGGCTTGACTTTTATGCAAATTGTCATAATTATATCCACAGCCTCTGAACTAAAAAAAAAAAAAAAAAAAAATCCCCATCGGAAGCTTTCAACCTGACAGCTTCTCTTGAAATGACAGATCCTCCATGTGCCATGTATCTAACACCCCAGCTGTATCTCTGTACAGCTCTGTCACCTCCTCTCAGGCTCACAAGACCCAGAGCCTGGTACTTTCACAGTTATCATTTTGCCAGCCCCCATCTCCAATGCTATCTCTAGCATGGGGCAATGCTGTATTATTTCTTTGATTCTCCTGCATGCTCAAAACATTTTTCTCTTTTCTCTCTTGCTGTTCCTGATCTGGCAGCATCAGCTTTGAGAAGTGTGCTTAGATGTACATTGAATATGCAGTACCCTGAAAGAAGATGATTTTCTGGGTCATGGTCCCCTTCATCAAGACTGTTCTTAAACAGTCCAGTGTTTTTGAAGGAATTGGGCACTTAAATGCTCCACTTCCTAAATGCTTCTCCAAGGCAAATTAAGACAGCTTTGTGTCTTGCACCTTGAAGATGACAACAGCCTGCTACAATTTAGTAGCTCCACTGCTGCTATTTTTGGAGAGGGTGAAACAAAATGGATTCAGAAAGGAGGAGGTTCTTTATTCTTCAGCAGCAAAAACTCTTGCTGTCGTAGCCTGCATCACGTACATAGTCCTGGCCTATTCTGGCTCATCCACTTCTGAGCCACCCCAAAATACTGTGCCTATATACATCTGCACCTGTTTGTGTGTGATTATACACACAGGAAAAATTTAAGCCCTGCAGCATCTCAATGCCTGTCTCCTTTACAAATGAAAAAGTAGGGCAGAGTTATGTTGTTTGTCATGGCAATGAAGGGAATCCACAGACCAGAGACTGAAGAATAATCTCCAACCTGCTCCTTCAGAGCTACCCCACTAGTCTGTTTCTAACAGCTTTCCCTAGGGATGCTGAGTTTTTAATGATATCATCAAACAAAAATCTTCCATGGCATGTTTTCTGCCTTTATGGTGATTGAATGTTTACCACCTCTTGCCACTATTCTCTTTATTCTCTATTTGCTTCACCAACATTTCTTTTAAAAAGATGCCGATGTTTCTTCATCCTTAAAAGTCACCTCAAATGCAATCAAGCCACAGCCCCAGATGACTTAAAATTCTCAATTATTTCCCTGAAATCCCCATGTAAGACAGTGCTGGAAGGGAAGATGGAGTGCTTCAGTTTCTTCAAGAACCAGTGTCAAAACAATCCTATCAGCCCATGGCGTTAAATATGTTAATTACTGTTTCTTAATTTCAAGAGACAAAACTTCAATTGTAATAACAGAAACATTCATCAGAAAAGGCATCATTGCCACATGATTAGCAGCTGTCCTGACACAACACTGAGTCCGACATATTTGCAGGACTGTATTTTAAAAACATCTGAGAGGAATATTTAGTGCTTTTCCTAGTGCTGCAGGGCTGGTATGGAAATTAGGGACTCTTCCTGGCATGATAGCCCACACTGTTTATGGGATTAGAGCAATGAATTTATGGATTAGCCAGTATGATTCTTAGAATATTCTCAAAAATTCTGCCCCTAAAGCTACCACTTCAGCCTCTTTAATTACAGAAGCAAGCTGTGCAGACACAGGTCAGCTATTCAATGATTGTCAGAGCTGATTTTTATAAGTGGTGACACAAAAGCAGAGCAAATTTTGTACTCGAAGAGTTTCAAAGATCTGTACACATAGAAACAGACATTTTTATCACTAGCATAACAAGACTATTTTAATTTCCCCCTGGAGAAGCTCTGTGCACAGTCATATATCCCTCTGCTTCAAAATTAGAACTGTGCAAAATTGTTCCAGGGGTTGAAGACAGATCCAGTCCCTATAATGTTCTGAATTTTTATTTATATATTTTTTTCTGCTATATAGAGATACTTTGGCAAAATTCAGGCTTGGTTGCTCCAGGAGCCATTGGCCAAATTTTGGTCCAGTTCTTGGTAATGCTGCTCCCAGCTACAGGGGAGTCTTGTAGCTGCACTTTCCCCAGCCAATCACCAATCTGAATTATCCTAAGGCATCACTGTCAGAGAGGTCTAAGGACTAGCTAAGTGAGGCCCTGGAGGCATTTCAAGAGGGACCTTCTGAAACTCTGACACCTGACATGACTGACGACTACGCAAGTTCAGACCATTGTGATCCAAACCCATCTGCCCTGCCATAAAGCAACTGTGTTCCATTTTTGAGGTCAAATGATTTAATTCCCAACATGAGCACTGTCACATTTGGAGGGGAGCATTCCCCTTGCATCTCCATTGAAACACCATTTTTTCAAACACATGGCCAGCGGGTGGTGACAAAGGTGCCCTGGATGTGTAACAGGACGAGTAATCCAGAAATTAACACTGCAGCTCCTCAGCTCCATGACTGTGGTGAAGTGTGTGCAGAAAACACAAAGAAGATAAGAAGCTGGATTGCTGTCCTGGGGCTGAAAATATCAGGATTCAGTTTTCTCCATTAAAATGGGGTCATCATACTGTTGTACCTCACTGACATTGACGGTAAAACTTATTGTTTGTAAGACATCTCTATCCAGAACACTGAAGGGAATGTTTCAGATCACTATCACGATTTTGGGAATGAATGTAATTCATTCCAGTGCCAACCTGAGTAGGGAAATGAACACTTATTCAATCCTGTTAATAAGTTTCCAAGTAAAAAAATTAGTATTCATCAGTTATGGGCATGTATATAAGACCTAAGTGTTTCAAGCGTCACAGGAATTTGTAGTTAATATGCCCAGGCTGATTAAATGCGGCAAAGGTGGCCCTGGCTGAACTCTCTGCAGCCAGGGAATGATGTGAAGGATAGGAGATTGTAAAAATATGAGCAAAATTCTAATCAAAGTCTTGTCTGAACAGGAACCTTCAATAATTGGCACAGTGCTCTAGCACAACACTACTGGAGAAGATTTCTGGGCCAGTGTGGCAATCCATTCTACCAGGGTAGCTAAATCTGAGAGATGATGGTCAAAAGGGTTTTTACCTGCTCTTGTCTATCATCTCCCTTTGGCCTCTGGGGCCTGTTTCACTCAAAGACCTGTGCAAGTAGTTTTGGACCTCATACCTGAGCAAAGATTCGTTATTATTAAAGCAAAGCTTCAACAGTCATTGATTCTAGGGGAGCAAGTCACCCTTGAGACACATTTGCCATGTGAGAAAGGGGATGGGATGTGGCTCCAGGGAAGGAACCTGTTAGAAGGCTCTGAGCCACGAGATCCATCCCTTTCTCCTCAGCAGGGTATTGCCTCCATCTGCAGGGAGTGCAGCTCCCCCAGTGCTGTGGCTTGAGATTCACAGAGGTGCAGCCCTGGTAAAGCCTCAGTAGAGGAGAGTGAGATACCAAGGTTGTATCACACTGCACCATCCTCAGCACTCCTGAATCCCACAGCTCGGACCTGCAAGGAGGGTATCAAGGAACCCCCCTCAGCCTGTGCCAGTGCCAGAGGCCAAGCACAGCTCTACATTTCAAACATTTCAGGAAAGACCCCTCTCTGCAAGACAAGCCATACGTGTAACCAAACAGCCTTCCTGAAAAGGGTCTGTGGGAGCTCGTTTTCTCTCTGTCATGTGGAAAGTTAGGGTGATTGGGAAGATCATTTCAACCATTAAAAATCTGCAAAGCTCCAGCATCCCAGGCTCACATATAAACCCAGGACCTCACTTTGTCTCAGTAACTGACAGAGATAAGTGTGTGTTCATCATTTATGCCTGTAAAAATCCTTTCTTTGCTGAAAGCTGGAAGCCTTTCCTCTCTCACAGTTTCATGACATTTTAGAAATCTAACAACCAGCTTTGAAACTGTCTGCTGGGACACAGACATTTGTGAGCTTCCCACTAACAGGGGGCTGCCCTCTTTGAGTCTCTGTTATGTGGGGATTTAATGAATCATTTTTCTAAGAGTGACAAGATCTTTTGCCTCTGCAGGCTGTGGTTTCATACACGTCCTCACACACCCATTGCCTATCCTGTTACACTGACAGACCAGGAGAGGACAGTGGGCAGCTGACTTGAAAGATCCTAGCCTTGGGTGTGTTATCAAAGAACTGAAAAGTGAAACAAATGGAAGAGACTCACAGCAAAGTAGAAGCTTCCCTGCTCCAGGCTCAGTCTCATACCCGATGAAGCACACAGCAGATCCTGACTGAATCCAGGGGGAAGAGGTGCTTTTCCCTAGTATCTGCAGTGATCAATGAGGAGCTGGAGCAGAGTGCCTGCAGCACTTGCTGCAGAAAGCAGAGCAGGCACCACTGAACTGGACTACCAAGAACTGTTGGCTTTTAAAATGGCTCAGCAAGGTTGTTCATCACAGCAGCAGATGCTGACTGCTTTCAGCAGCATGGGAAAGAAATTAAAAGTATGTGAAAAAGACCTTTTTGTTTAGCTGGAGGATAAGCAATAGATCAGAATGTTTAAGACACTAGCATATCACTGCAGCTCAGCCACACGTGTGCTCCTGCAGTTTAACACATGGCAGAGTTGTCACCTGAGCTGTGGTGACTGTGTTGGTGGATGACTGCCAAGAGAAAAGTGTGGTCTCAGAGTTAATTATTGGGAGTTATGTGTGGTAGCTCTCTGCCATTGCCCCAGTGTCAAGCTCTTGTCCAAGCACTAGAGCTGGCTGGGGAGAGCAGATGTCCTGGAGAGGTGGAGGTGCTTTTCAGGATAATCTTCCAGTGGATTTGAGGAGGTTTTAAGTAAATATTGCCATCCTGGAATATTTTTTTTTTCCAGTGTTGAGGCTATGCAGAGGATGCTTACATGTTGAATAGAGCCACAACATGCTCACTGCTGCACAGGAAAAAGAGGGAGCAAGAAGCAGTCCCTGCCTACTACAACCAATTTCTACCATCAGAATGCTGCTTAACTTATTCCATTCATAAGGAAACTGAGCATTACATCAGGTCAGCAACTGCAGAGATGAAGGTGAGTTCAGAGCAACTGATGGAGACAAACCTAATCACCACATGCCTTTTCCAGCCAAGATGCACCTGCAGCAAGTCTCTGGTGTCACCTCTGGAGGTGTCAAGGCTGTTTGGAAAATGAACATTGTCCACACCACCAATTCTGGTGAGACAGGCCCTTGCTGGACTTGCACTGACCTTCTCCAATTCCTATCATAAGGAGTGAGAAGAAGAAAACAGTTTCTTTTTCACAATCTGGTACTTTTATCTCAGGGTTTTTTTTAATTAAACATATTAAAAGATGACCAGATGAATGCAGCTGGCTGGAGCTGCTAGAAAAGGAAATGCCATCAGGACAGCTGCTTCTCTGTGGGGTGGTCTGTGCCCACATGGCATCCTCATGTGCACCAAGGAGAGGCCATCACAGTAGCTATTTTCCACACTGGAACAGGGATAGAAATAAAAATGTCCTTGTTCTCATGTAACTGTTCTGTAACTGATCCCAAGGCTGAACTTCCATTTAGAAGCCATTTAGCCAAAAGCTTTGCTATCGAAATTGTTATAATTTTACCTCACCTGGCACAGCACATCTCTGTGCATTTTCTGTTTAGGTATGGGCATAAAAAGTCCCCTCAAGGCAGCAGATAATCAGGATTTTCAACTATGTCTCCACCCTGTAAGTCTGTTTATTGCAAAGCAGGAAAAGGAGGGGATCTCTGACTCCTCATGATACACCTGAGCTAACTTCAACCCTCTGCTGCAACCAGCACAGCTGAGCTCATGACTAATTTATTTCCCTACCTTTATGGGCAGCTGATGACCATGCTTTCTTCTGCATGGACCCTCTACCAACTGGGTTTGGGTGTGTATTCACCTGAGCTGAGCTTGTCTGTGTTCACCTGAACTCCTGTCACAGCAGTAACCTCCTTGCAGAACCTCTCTTTCCTTAGCTGCCTGCCAGCCTTCTAAATTAATCAAAATAAATAGTATTTGTACATCGAATGCACATCTAAGCACAAAACAGGTTTTCTGGGGAATGAAAACTTTGGAGTTTATTGGTGAGTTGAGCCATGACTCAGGGAGCATGTACAGATCTTGCAAAATATGTATACTGTAAGTGCATCAAAGTGGCCAGAAAAGGGAAAAACAGCTGTGCATGTTTTTCTCTCTCCTCCTCTCACTTTGGGACTAAGCCTCTAAAATAATAATATGCCTTTCCAGTATTATCATTTGTCTTGATTTTCTGTAGAGAATTGCATAAGAGCAATGGCCCTATTAGCATTCAGCACTCAGTTCTTTGCTTTGTGCTTTCTTCCTTACTCCTTTTCCTTAATAAAATAATGAATTTTGCATTTGAAAAATGCCTGACAGCTCAGGAGACTGTGCTGTCCTCTGTTTAGCCACTGAGTAGGAAAACTTGGAACTCTCCTGTGTGACAGTCCCTTTGCAATATGCCAGCTCTGTCCACACATTAGAGAGAATTCAGGCAAATTCAGATCACACGAAGCCAGTGATGCTGATGGGAACCTAATAGAACAAGAGGGACTGAAAGCTGTCACTGCCAGGGGGCAATTAGCTACCAGATAGTCCCATTTGCAATTCCTAGGATGTGAATAGGTTTAAAAGTGCTGTGTGCAAGGGCTGCATGTGCAGGCTCAGAGCGTTGTATAAGGGAACTATACCTGCAGCTGCAACATATCTCTGCTATTAAAGTAAACAATACTTCCTCACCTGCATTTCTGATACTCTTCCTTTTCTACCCTGCAGGGGAAAACACTGAGGGGTGTGGAAGGTGTCTGTCCAGAAAGAAAACACGGGAACTCCTCCCCGGAGGAGGGAAGGAGGAGCTGCTGCAGTGCCTCACTGTGCCATCAGCTGAGAGGGTAAAGCTGGGCAGCGGGAACAAAACAGAAACATTTCCCCTGCCATGAATCAGCAGGGCATTTGGGTCCCAGGGATGTAGGGCCGGCTGGCCAGAGCAGCAGCTGCAGTAGAAACCATCAAAAGCTTCATTTAATCTGGTTACACTGATGTAAATGTCGCAGATGGGTCAGAAACGCTGCTCCAAGGGCGTGAAATCTAGCGAGGATTTGTGCCCCTCCCTCCTCCTTCGGATAATGTTGTGGCACAAAATATTTTTATTTGTAGAGCTGAGAGAGGGGAAAGGCAGTCTCACGTCTTTTCAAGGGAATGGTGGTGTTTATGGAACTTTCTGCCGCAGCCACTAGATGCCCCTGTTTTCTGACGACTGCTCCGAGTGGGGCATCTGCCGGGATGCAGCAAACAGGGGCAGAATTTGGGGCTCACGCTATGGAGAGATCCTGGCTGCTTCAGCCTCCTCTTCCCTAATGACCTTACAGTGAGCTGAGTCTATTCGGGATGTGGAATTTAGGGGAGAAAGTGCTGGCCACTAACAGGGAAGGTGTCATCTGCCTGACTTTTCTGCTCTGGTTTTGTGGTGGCTCTGGGGGAGGTGACATAAAGCTCAGCCACCAGTGGCTGTGCACCTGGGCACGGCCACCTGTACCTGCAGGACCTGTCCCTGTCACCATACAGCTCACTGCAGTGCCCAAGCCCTGGAGAAGCACTCCTGGCCCCCACTGCCTCTTGAGGGTGAATCAATCCTAAGCAGAAGAGTCAGTCTCCTGGCAAAGCCATTAAACTAAGCAGAAACATTTCCCAAATAAACCCTGAAATGTTTCCTTGTGTACAGGTCCAGCAAGGAGCCATTCAAACAGGAATTTGGCAACTGGTCAGGGCGAGGGAGCTTTAGTGGCTGCTGAAGTAGTTGTGCATCCAGAAGATTCCTTCCAGCCCCACTGGCACCCACAGTCAGCACAGAAAATCACATTTGCTCCATCTGAAGTGATGTCTCCCCCAAAATGAACTTGGCTTAAGTAAGGATATATTTGAGAGTCTCTTAAGATAAGCAGATGTTCCGGCTTCAGTTATTCCTTGGCCAGGCTTTATGGGGCTTACAAAGTCCACTTACCGAAGTCCATACTAGGCCCAAAGGTAACAGTGTGTGAGAAATATTGCAGTCAGATACCCAGCTCTGAAGTCCTGTAAAACACAGGAGTGATTTATGAATTTGGAGTAAAAAGTCCTTGATTGTGTCTGGGCATTCAGTCTCAGGAAATGGACCACAGAAAATGTTAAGAGATCTCCTTACTTGAGCTTTTTTCTTAAGGTTAGCAAAGCAATGGGAAACCCTCAGAACAAAAAAGAGTAGACTCTCAGGATGAGAACACCTGTAAAGGGCTTCTGCTGCCTAATTCTTCCTGTTTCCAGGAGTAAGGTGCCTAATTAGCACTCCCGAATGTGATGTGGGCTCAGAGCTCTGAGTCATCTGGAAAGAAGTACTTTTTCTGTTGTCATTGCTGGAGAAGCTAAGAGCAGCTCAGAGGAAGAAGCACAAGAAATTCCAGTGACCTAGTACCACAAAAACTACTGCTATCCAAAATTCCTTTGCAGATGCTTAGAAACTAGTAATTACTCCACCTGTCACCCACTGAAACAAAAAGGTTCCTCCTGCTTCCCTTCAGAAGTTCTGGATTATAAAACTCATGACACCACTACTTCCAGCATCCTACTGCCAGCTCCTATTTAATGAGGTTTGATCCACTAGATTTTGGTCATAGGACATAAAAGCCTGGTAACCAGCCTTAGGATCAGGCAGGTTTATGGAGGTCTATCCCACAGCACATAGCACAGGCACCCCTGGGGCTGCTCTTCCCCCAGACCAACACTGTGCAAGCCAAGCCACTTCTCTGGGAGCCACACACCATCTGACAATTTTTTATAAATAAAAAAACCCATAAAGGTCTCAAATAAACAATAGCAAATGAAGCCTGGATTAACTGATATCTCTCTTCTCTCAATGATTTCCGTGTGTTTTCCCTTGGGCCTATGGTGCTCCGTAGGATTATGGCATTCCAGAATCATTGGCATAATGATAACATGACTAAGAAATATGGAGACTCCCCTCTCCACGTTAATCCCTGACAAGAGAATACTGAAGGAAGTAGATAAAGGAGTCACTAACAGTGAGTTACATTTTGCTTCTAAGAATTGCCTCCCAGAGGCTGTAGCCATTTTGCAACCTTTTTAATTTTCAGAGAAAATGCCTCCTGTGCCATAATTAAGAGTTTAATATGCCACAGGGTCCTGTTTATCATGATAACGTATTTTTCTAAAGAACTGATAGACTTTTTGTAAGTCCTTTGAATATCTTTCAGCCAGTCCATTAGATGGGGCTGTGATACTGGGGATTTTAATCACAGATATTCATTATTCAGTTATTATTCATTTTAATAAAAAAACTTCCTTTGTTCCACAGGCAGCAAGATCTGGTGAGGAATTTCAAAGCATGGAATAGTTTGGTTATCTTCAGTGCCAGCTACATCCACAAATTTGCAGGGAGAACATCAGGCCCACCTTTCTCTTCTCCTCTTACAGAAGGCACAGGCATCCACAGCAAAGACATCTGTAAACGAGGCAAGTGTCAGAAGACATATGGGAAGCAGTCTTTTATCTCATGTGATGATTAATAGCATGTTCCCAGCTGAAATATAGTTTGAGACCTCTACACTGTTCTTCAGTGGGGAAAAAAAATGATCTGTGTAATTGTTTTAACAGTGTTGTGCAGAGGGCCCTGGAAATGGAGGGCAACATCAGCATACCACCCCATTAAGAGAGAACATCAGATGGCAAAAAGTCAGATTGCTCTAGTGCCTGTTTGATGCAGAAAGATGCAAAGGGCAAAAGTAACTTCCCTGCAGACTGCTTTGCCTCAAGCAAGAGGAAATGCTGTGTGTTGAGCAGTCAGAGATTATCACATGCAGTATGTATGTGTGAATGTATTTTAATAGATAGTGATGGTTCTTGTGACAAAACAGTGCCTAAATCATGGAGTTGTTAAGGTTGGGAAAGACCTTTCAGATCACCAACCCAGCACCACCCCCTTGGTTACAACTACCCCATGTCCTTAAGTGCCAGGCACTTGAAGAATTTTTGAAACATTTCCAGGGATGGTGACTCCACCACTTTCCTGGGATGCTGGTTTCTATGCTTGGCAGCCCTTTCTGGGAAGAAACTTTTCCCAACTCTCTCATCTAAACCTCGCCTCCATGCAGCTTGAGGCCATTTCTTCTCATCCTCTCACTTGTTACCTGGGAGAAAGGGTCGACCCTTACCTTGCTGCCACCTTTCAGGGAGCTGTTGAGAGCAATGAGGTTCCGCCAGAGCCTCCTTTTCTCCAGGCCACACACCCCAAGCTCACTCAGATTTGTGCTCCCGAGCCGTCCCCAGCTCTGCTGTGCTTGGGCTGTGCACAGGCAGCCTTTGGATCCCCTGCACCAGCTGCCCTGATCCTCCCGCTTCATGCCCACATCTGAAGGCACCATCCAAGATCACAGAATCCTGGAATGGTTGGGGTGGAAAGGGACCTTAAAGTTCATCTAGAGTTCCAAGCCCCCTGCCATGGTCAGGGACACCTCCCACCAGACCAGGTTGCTCAAAGCCTCATCTAGCCTGGCCATGATGGCACAAAAAAGTCCTCAAGTGGTATATCCAGCCCACCCAGAGTTTCAGCTCTTCTCTGAAACTCTCCCTGACTCTGCAGCAGCTGAGCAGCCAGTACCCTATGCCAATGCTCCCCGACAAAGCAATACAGGGAGACTCACAATGAAGCGTTGCTCAAATATACCATTTATTGCCATCTTTGCACCCAGTAAAGCTCACAGGAGGAATGCACTCTCTCGGAAAGGGGATTTGCACGAGTGGCTGGAGGGCAGTAACGTTAAATGCCACTTGGCAGTGAGCACAGCTGTGGAGAGTGAACAATTATTCCTATTTCCCCAGTGCAGGAGCATGGATAATGGGGGAGCTATAGGTAGGGAATCAGAGAAGCCAGAGCCCACCACCTCAGGTCTTCTACCAAATAATCTCCAACTCTATGGTAGCTGAGCTACCATTCCATGCCAAGGTGATGCACGAATGCTCAGAGATAACATGTTTGTTCAAACACACTAACTGTAAACTTTACATCAACTTAAGCTCCCAGAAGGTCAAAGTATGGTTAGAATTATACTGGAAGTATTTTCCTGGAAACCCAATGATTCTACACTTCTAGAGTTCTATGATTCTACAGTAGTCCCATTCAGAACCCAAAGAAGAGGTGATACTGCAGCTCATCGAACTCCTTCATTGTCTCAGTCTGGGCAGCTGGATCCTTTGCCAAGTGCTGGAAGAGGTTTAAGGGCTGTGCCCCTTGCAAGGATGGGGGCAAGGAGATCTCCTTGGGCATGTCATCATTGTCAAAGAAGAAGTGCTTGAGGCGTTTCTCCTCAAGGCAGCAGCGCAGGTAGTGCAGGATGTCATCCATCCGCATCATGAAGTACTTGTGCTGCCATTCTGACAGAGGGATCAAGGTCAGGAGGTGCATGACCGAGGTCTTCAGGGCATAGATAGAAATGCCTGAGCCCTCCAGGAGGCGAGCACAGAGCCGCAGGCATTTGAGGTGGCAGCTGTGGGGTGGGCTCTGACTGGCGACCTGTCTGAAGAACTTTGCCTCTGCCACAGCATAGCTCTCCACCCATGTCGTGCTTGGGGGGCAGCTGGGCCTCGGTAGGCTGGCAACTCAGGAAGATGTCCGAGTCACCTTGCTGCACACCAAATACCATCTCCACAGAGAGGCTGCTCCCAGAGGCTTTCATCAGCTTAATCTTGCAGGAGCGGGTGGAGGGAAGCACCTTCATGCTGTAGTCACGGGACTGAGGCACCAGTGACCAGGCTGAGATCACAAACGTCTGGAACCAGAGGGCAATTTTCTCCCCATCAAGGTAAGGGCCAGTGCAGAGGGTGTGCAGAAGGCTCACCGTGTGATTTCTCTTCAGCTCCTCCTCAGAGTGGTGGAGGAAGCACAGCTTGTTCTTTTCAGGCTGTTCCCTGGTGCAAGTGCACACCATCTCCACACGGATGTGCATGCTCATCCATGGCATCTCCCCTGTGGTGGCTGGTTCCAGGTGGAAGGTGTGCCCATGGGGTGGCTTCAGGGGCACAAACATGCAGTAGACAACATCCTCCTCCTTATGGTGACTCCATCCTTCACAGGCACTGCCCACCCCAATGGCTGGTTCCAGCACTGGGAAGAAGGTGTCAAAAAAGAGGCTCTGGGAGACATGGAGGAGCTCACACAGCAGCTCCTCTGCCACCTGTCTCCTGGAGGCCAGCTTTGGCACTGACAACTGGAAGCGTTGTGAAAGGGTCTGGGTCATACTATACTCAGCAGGGTTTTCGTCCTCGCTTTCTTCACTCTCTGAGTCACTGCTGTTGCCCACCTCACAGGTCGTTCTCCTGAGCCACCAGCTGAGTGCCAAGAGCAGCACTAGGGTTCCAGCAGTGGCCCAGAACAGCCATTGCTGCAAGGCAGTGCAGAGCACAACTCCCCAGGACCCGAAGCTCTGCTCCCCCTGAAGTTCTGCTCCATGGGCCAACTCCTGCAGCATCGGAGTTCTCTGCTGGTTGAGCATCTCAGTCCTCTGCTCGGTGAGCATCTCAGTCCTCTGCTCCGTGAGGTCCTCATTCAGGTACACATTGATGTAATGGAGGATACCTTGCACTAGCCAGAAGAGGAGTAGTAAGACCATCATGACCTGCAAGAGGAGGGAGAGGAGTGCAGTGGGGCTGAGAAGGGAGGAAAGGAAGAACAGAGAAACTAAGGGAACTGGCAGTGAGGGAAGAAGGCATGGGAGAGAGCGGGTAGGAAGGAGAGGGGGCTAGGTAGCTGGTAGGGTGGAAAGCCTGCACCCAGTTCCAGTGGTGGCACCATGCCCTTTTCAAGGCATTCCTGCAAGGGGCTGGGCCCTGGATGCAGGGTGGGAAGCACTCTCTTGGGTGTCCATGTTTGTGCTCCTGCCCTCATCCAGAGCAGCATCTGGCCTGTGTGTCCATCTGATGCTCTTGTGATGTCACAGGCACCAGAGACATCACAGCCAGGCCAGCCCCACCCTCCATCCTCACCCCAGCTCAGAGGGGCAGGTAAAAATAAAAGCAGCAGGCAGTGCTGCCCTCATCCAGCCTGAGGCAGGGTGAGTGTGCACACAGGCCAGAGACTGCCCTGGATCAGAGGTGGAGCACAAAGGCAGAGATGTCAAGCCCTTGTCTCTGTCCTCCTGAAGGCCATGGGTGCCGTAGTGCTGCTGGTGACGCTGGTGAAAGCCATGGTGCAGAACACCAAGGTGGTTAACGATGAGCTGGATGAGGACACATGCCAACGCATGGAGCAGCAGGCTGCGTTTTGTAGCAGTGGTTCAAGCCCAGAGAGTTACATATCCCCTGAGGAATTTGTGAGGGCCTAGAAAGTGAGGCCCCTCTGAAGGTAGAGTTAGGTTTGCCCTTAGAAAGGGGGTCAAACTCCCCCCTCCTGTCCTTCAGTTAAGAATGGTATCTTGTGTCTCCCTCTCTCCGCCCTTACTCCTTCTCGACTAGGTCCTGACCCTCTGACCCTTCCCCGTTTCCTCCCCTGTACCGTTATGAGATAAGTTGTAACCCTCAGAATAAAAGTCTGAAAGCTGGGCTTTCCAGGGTCTTCTCGCCCCTGAACCCAAGCAGAGCAGACCGTGGTGTGCCGTGTCTGATTTGGGCTCTGGGCGAGGGAACACTCTCTCTCTCTCAGCAGCTCTCCAGCTTTTGGAACAGTGGCCACCATCCCAGGGAAACCCGGCTCGTGGCAAGGGGAAAAGAAGTCCTCAGCTGAAGTTGACTTAACAAAAAGGAAACTTTCAGAACAAGCCACCAAGCCGCCAGCCATCCCTGTGGTCAGCTGTCCGGCCCTTGCCACCGGCCACAGCATTCCTCAGCCAAAGGATGTCTCGGATGCTGCAGGAGCTGGAGCACGGGGCTGTGGAGCAGTCTGGTGGATCATGGGAACCTGTGCTCTGGGCTGCCTTGCCACAGTGGCTGTTCTGGGCCTTTGCAGGAATCTTGGTGCTGCTCATAGCACTCTGCTGGTGGCTCTGAGGTGCTGCCCAGCTGGCAGCTGAGCGCCTCGAAACCAGTCACTTCCGCACCCCACACCCTCACCCCCAACCCCACACTCCCCACTGCCATCCCCACACTCCTAAACCCCTTTCCTTTCCCACTGAAGTTGTATCTGAGGGGGAAATCTAAGTACAAACTGGTAGATTTAGACAAGAATAAGTTAACAATCAAAAGAAAGTAAATTAGAAGAATTTACAAGAATGAAGGCTAAAAAAAAAATAAATTTGATCACCACACACGGATCAATACTGGGCTCTTTCCCAAACACAGATCAGCTCCCCTTCGAGGTAGCTACCCCATTTTATATATTGGCCATCATGGCCTGTGGGGTATCTCTTTGGCCAGTTAGGGTCACCTGTCCTAACTATGCTCCTCCCTCCCAGCTTTTTGTGGTTTTTGTATCTCCTCATTGGCAGAGCTCAAGGCACAAAAAAGTCCTTGATTTTGGATAAACATAACACTTAGCAGCAACTAGAACCAGCTACTGACAAGAAATTAACTGTATCCCCGACAAAACCAGACAATATCCACTCCTTAACCTACAGCATTTACATCATGCCAAGTCTCCCACTTCCCAGCAATTTATCACCTTCCCCATTTATCTGAAAGACATACAGACAGCCATCACTCCCTTAGTCTATGGAATACCTCTGTCCAATATCCATACAAAACCTCGACCATGCATGTGGGGAGAGCAGACTCTGGGCTCCTGAAGGAGCAAGTGCAGAAAGTCCCCTGGGAACCTCCTTTTGAAGGTCCTGTGCTCCATGAGCGCTGGTCCTCTTTGAAGAGCCATCTCCTAAGGTCACAGGTGTAGGCCATCAGGGCAGAAGGATGACTTGGCTGAGCAGGGATCTTCTTTTCTTCCAGTTCCCCCATCCTCCCTCCAGCCCTTCTTTTAGATGGGTGTGCCATTTGCTAATTTCCAGTGACCCGGACCTCCCGGGTTATCTGGGACTGCTGGTAAATGATTGAAAGGGATTCAGGGAGCACTTCTGCCAGCTCCTGCTCTGTCCTTTTCTGGATCTCATCTGACTGCATGGGCAGGTGCCTGCCCGAGTAGTGGAGCGCGTCACTGACCATTTCCCTGTCTCTGTCTTTCAGCTCAGGGGTCTAGGTACCCACAGAACAACCAGTCTTACTAATAAAGGCAAAAACAGACATTAAGAACCTCAGCCTCTTCCTCATCTTCTGTCATTATGTTTCCCCCTGCATCCAGTGAGGGATGAAGATTCTCCTTAGCTCTCCTTTTGTACTTACAGAAACGTCTTTTATTGCTCTTTACTGTAGTAGACAAATTAAGTTTCAGTTATGCTTTTTCTGTTTCTGATGTTTTTCTAACTTTTCTCATTTCAGTTCTAATTGTCACCCTACTAACCTCATGATATCACTATAGTCCTCCTGAATTTCCTGCCCCTTCTTCAAAAGGTCATGAACTCCTTTTGTTTCCTGAGTTCCAGCCAGCTTTCAGCACCTAGAGATAGCCTACTCCTGCACCTTTAAGATTTTCTTGAAGAATCTCCAGCCTTCCTGAGCTCCTTTGCTCTTCCTGAACTCCTTGGCACTGCTTTCCAAGGGACTCTGTGAATCGATCTCTTTAACAGGGAAAAATCTGCCGCCAGGAAGTCCAGAATGGCACTTCTGTTAACCACCATCCTCACTTCTCCGAGAACCAAAAACTCTATCATTTTATGATATTTTATGCCCAAGATTTTAATGCCAAGAAAGGATGCTACCTTGTGACAGATGAGGGAGATCAGGCTTCCTTATTTCTACAAACTTAAAAAAGACATTAGGCCTGTGTGAAATAAATATGTATACCCCAAATAAGCAAGGCAAAGATACCCTTAAGCGACAGCACAAAAGTTCAGTGAGATAATCACATTAGCATTACTGAGTTAGCCATGCATGTGAAGCACAATACAGCTCCTATTTCCTATTTGTCTGCATTATGAATCTAAAATATTCATATTTTATTGTCTTGTGTTGACAGCAAACTGTTAGAACAGAAGAATGGCTGGTTTTGTGTCTGGAGCTTCATGTCTTATTTAGTGCAAGACTGAAGGGCAATCAGAATTAATCAGGTTCTCAAGTGTACTTTGTCCATGGTTGTTCACACTAGCAGACCTTTAAAAAGCTGGCAATGAGAATCTGGTGTCCTCTCCATTGGCTGGGATATAAAAAATATTCCACCTGCTCAAAAATCTTGAGGGAATTGAGCACTCAACTTGTCAGCAATTTTAAGTAAGATTTTAGGATTTAACCTACTTAATGCCTCTCTGAAAAGCCTAGGTTTAAACCAGGATGTGCATGTGGTTGAAGCCTGCTCTGACCTGACAGCACCCTTCATCTCTGTGCTGGTGCTTCTGTAGAAACAGAGATGCAGTCTGCACCCAGTGCTGTGGGAAGCAGACAGTGGGGAAAATCAGCTTGGGACAAAACATCAAACGGATCTGAAACACTGCTGGTGCTTTAACAACCTTTGGTATTTCCCTGCGTTTTTGTAAAGGACTTCCAGCTAAAGACCAGAAACGCAAGATGGTCTTTGTGCAATGTCCATGCTGTGGGCCTAATGGAAAACACTGGGGAGTTTTATGCTGTTTTGCTGGGTTTTGACTCCGGAAGCAGGAGATCCCCTGCCACTGCTCCCGAAGCAGCAGCTTCTGTGGCTCTCTGTCAGCACCAAGGGAGAAAACTCTGTCTGCTCTCCACAGAAAGGGTTTCCCTGACAGGCTGCACGCTGGTCCCTGAGCACAGGTGGCCACAAGGAGCCTGGCAGCTGCCTCCTTTAGGGAATCACAGAAATCAGCTTTTCCTCCAGAGCTCGGCATGGCGAAGGGCCCAGAGCAATCCCCGTGCTGCCTGTCACACCTGTCAGAAGGAACCTGTAATGAAAACAAACAACTTTCAATAATGCCTCTGCATTCACTTGGAAATAATGAAAACAAGCACAAAACAGCCAAGGAGCCCTACACGGGCTCTGTGTCACTGTTCCCTGTAGTCCCACTGTCACCAGTCTGCCATGGAACAGGGTCCACTCTGCTGCAAAGCATTACTGACCCCACAAAGAACTGAGTGCTGAAGGATCCCCCTAACATAAATTACTCTTTAAAAAAGAAAGCATGGAATGCTTTTGCAATTGCTTTTCTGTTTTTAAAATTGCTGTTGGAAGCTGCTTTTCCCATAGGGCCTTGCAGACTCCCTGCTTATTCGAGTGAGGAGGAAACTCCCTTCTTTGGTGGTCTTCATGGAACACCAACCAGTCTCCATCACCTCTGACTCCTCCACAAAAGCAGGAGTGGCACAGGCTCTTCATCCCGTGTTTTCCATGGGAGTTTCCACCCCACTGAACCCCTTCCCTGCTAGGAACAGGCTGCACACTTATAACACAACTTCAGTGTGTAGTCATGCAGTCATGGCTATCGGCAAATGTCTTCATCCCGCAGTTTTCACTGTTCTTTCTTTATCTCTTCTTAGTTTGCAAGAAGTCATCTAGGAGGGAAGGGGAACAAAAGATATTTCTGTGAAGCTCTCTAAATTACCTAATGATTTCATGGATCATGTTGCCAGGAAAAATCTGCCCCTAAAGAGCAGTACTCTACGGCCCTGAAGGTTTTCACCTCTTTTCAGATAACACTGATCGATGTTGCATGGGGACTGTGACAGGCCTGGGAGGATGGACTACTCCAATAGCATGTTTTAATGACAACACAAAATCATTAATTTGTTTTTTAGAGTGCATTTCACAAATTCTTATTACAACCCAGCAAATCAAAAGTGTCTCTGCCTTGTGTTGGACGCTCATTTTCCACATACTTCTCAGAAAATCTTGTTGAATCCCCACATGACACATTATGTGTTTAAATTAGTACTTAAGGAGACTACTGAAAGTTTATTGCTCTTATCTTTGTCATTCACTGGGTGTGCCTGTCCCTTCCTCCTTTTTGTCTGCTGAATGAAACTGTCAGAAACACAGCTTTACCACTGCAGGGCATTTGCAACGGCAGCAAAAGAATAAAAGAAGCATTTTTTTTCCTAATCTATCAGTGTACTTCATCATCCTCCATCACTGTAAGCCTACCAAAATTTAAGTTTAGAAGTGCATCCTGTAACAATGTCTTCCTACAGCACAAACCCAAACTATTTAGGCAAACTAGCGATTATTCTTCCACACTAACATCAACATAAAGCAGATTAGAAGAATTAAATGCACAAGAGTGCACTTCTTTTATGATTATGCACCCTTAATCTTCAGAAGATGGTTAATTACATTTTAAGCAGCATAAGAGCCCTAACATATTTGTATGTTAATAAAAATTCTCACCAGGGGTTTAAATCTAACATGTATTCACAGGTATAACTAATGGCATTTTTCAGTAATGCTGTGAAAAAATATGCCTGTAAGTTAGTACCTTCTCACAGGAAACTGCTGGGAGTTTTTAATTTACTCTCTAACTATTCTCCTAATCATTCTCTTATCATGCTGGGATGGCTAAATGCATACAGATTATAATGATGGTGTGCACCCACCACAGCAGTGTCAGTGATGACATTTGCCAGAGCTTGAAGTCAGGCTGCTGCAATCAGAGCTCTGCAGCAGGGAAGCAGGGAAGGAATGGGGATGACACTGCAGCCCTGCAGTTTCACAAGAACTCATGTTTGCTGGTTTAAGTCTTATTCCAGTTCACAGAGGGATTAGTCTCCACCTAGGACAGGCCCAAACATCTCTGTGATTCACAGGTTTAAGGGCTAAATGTTAATTATGTCATTATTAGGAAACTATTAGGAAAATTTTTTCACGGAAACGGTGATTAGGCATTGGAACAGGTTCCCCAGGGAAGTGGTGAAGTCACCGTCCCTGGAAGCATTTGAAAAACAAGTAGACATGGCACTTTGTGATATGATTTAGTGGGCATGGTGGTGTTCAGTCAAAGGTTGGACTCGATGACCTAGAAGTCTTTTCCAACTTTATTGATTCTGTGATTCATACTCAGAAATGTTGAAGGTTCAAAAAGGCTTCTTTCCTACAAGTCCTCCTAAGTGGAAACAACACTTGTCATATATCTTTGCTTCCAACCTCCAAGAAGCCAAAGCACTGGCATTCACAATGGAATCTATATTCTTTCTCCAAGTCTGCTCTTTGGAAATTTCAATTTCAGACAGTCCAGGATTTAGGCTAGGGTAAGACCCAGCCTGACTCAGGGTCAAAATCCTCTTCGTTTCCAACCCAAGGCAGCTTCAGAAAAATAGAAGGCGGGAACTTCAAGAGGAGAAGAGACACTGTACCAAAATGGGAAGCACGTTCTTTCCTCCTGGATTCACCCACTAGAGGGACTCGTTTCATTCCCTGAACTAGAGCAGAACAGAGCAAGCTCAGGTGAATAAGTATCATGGGGAAAGAGAAAAAGCAGGTGCTGTTGATGCTTCCTGCAAGTGCTGAGTTCAGTGGCCACAGGCTTTGTCCTTCCCTGGGATGTGTTTGTTCTCTTGGCTGACCAGCATCATGCCAATTTCCTCAGGAAGGGCCACCTGAGTTTCAGAAAAAAAAAAACAAAAAACAACCAACTTTACAGATGAACTTCAATTTTCTCTGCTGTTTGGACATCTCTTCCCACGGTGGATTTTCTTCATGTCTATTTCCCAAAGCAGGCACTGTCATTCCAAAACATCCCCAGGGCATAAAAGATAATTTGGGAAAGGAGGAAAGAGCTGAACTTTTGAAATATGCTGCCTAATTATTAGTATTCCTCATTCTGATCTTTATTTGTGGCAAGGATGACTCATTGCCCTTGAACACCCACCGCCTATCTATTTCCTCTAATGTTGCTTTCCTTTTTGATTTTCCGGATACAGAGAGCTGACTGCCTATCTATTCCTACCCTTAAAATGATGCATAACTGCTGCATTTTGTAGATGGAAACATTATGGACACTGAAATGTCATCACAGCCCCATTTGCTCATCTGCTGTTATTTACTTTCCAGCAGACAATATTTAGTACAAGGCACAGACAATGCAGAAGTCAGCACAACATTCATCACATTGATACCAGGACATACAGCGCATGCTGCCACGGATCAACAGAAACAGTCTGGGCTGGAGGATTTACAGAGCTCCCCATCTCCCTTCAGGCTCTGTGCAAATTTCCCCTGGCTGAGACACTGGAGTTCTGGAAAGGAGCCAAGGCAAGGCTGTGTGCCAGTGGGAGGGGTTCCCAAAAGAGGAGGACGTAGCGATCTACTATCAGTGACCTTCCTTCTTGTCTGGTGGACACAATCCTACACTGCTTTCCTCCAAAACCTGCCAGAACCAGCTCTGTACACTGTGCTCCCTAGGAGGTTTGCACAGTACTCCCTGTGTCATTCCACTGGAACCCCTTCCACTGGTGAGGCTTTTTGTGGAAGCTTCATCTAGACTCAGACATCTCTGGGAAAGCATTCTGTGACGTCCTGCCACACGGTTGGGTCACATGAAGCAAATGCCCAGCTATCCAAAACATCCCAGGGAAATCAGTAGTCTAACAGGGATGGTCTAAAACACTCCAGTCCTTCCAACCAGAAGCCACAGTACACCTGTGCACTGTCATGTGCTGTGACCTTTATAAACAGCCCACAAAAATTACCCCATACCAGGAAAGATTCCACTTCAGTGAGGGAAGTCAGGAGATGAATACTGCCCCTGGAGAGCTTTCAGGAACAGTAAGACCCCTTACAGGGGTCTTACACCTCTGCACCACAAGACCTGGCAGAAACAGGCTGCCCAGGGACGTAGTGGAGTCAGCATCCCTAGCGGTGTTTAAAAATCATTTAGTTGTGGCACTTGGGGACATGGTTTGGTGGTCAGTGTAGCAGTGGTGGGTTAATGGCTGGACTTGATGATATTGGAGGTCTTCTCCAACCTAAAGGATTCTATGATTCTTTTATAATATTCAGTTAAGGAATGAGTCTTCCTTGACAATGAACTAGCAATACTGTGGATGAGGATGAGCGCCTTGGCTCCTATGGGGGCTGTTTCTGTGCTTCTGTGAGAGTCTCCAGAAGAAGGAATTGGCCATCTCTTGAAGGCAGAAGGTGGAACAAAGCAGGCAGGAGACCTCATAGAGGTTTAGATCTCTGGAGGTTGGGATTGTTGGTGCATACCTGACTCCACCTTATGGCTTACCTTGCACCCACCCTCAGCCACCTTTGGAGAAAAAAATCCTTCCCATGGCAGGAGGTTGGAATTAGAGGACCTTTAAGTTCTCTTCCAACTCAGCCTTTCTGTGATTCTAAATACAGCTGCTGTCTTGATCCCAGGTTAGAGCCATGGGGAGCACTTTACCAGCTGAAGTGAGAGGAGAAGGAGGTGATCCTCATACTTAGAGTCAAGTGGATAGAAATACTCTCAGATGTGAGGGGCTGTGTGTGCCAGTGGGAATCTTGATTCAGCATGGATGCTGTGAATCACCACTGGGCTGAGGCAGGAGCAAGACTGGAAAAGGTGATGGTCATGGATTAAAGTGCTCAAGCTGGCTTTTCTGCCTGTTCTTCACCTCCTGCTTCAGGTTATAAACCTGTATCTCTTGATTGTAAATAACTTGGTTTTGGAGTACCCCATGGGAAATAAAAAATACAGAAATACAAGGTGTTTGCAAAATATTTCAAATTGGACACCAGTCTTGTTAGTCTTAATGTTGGATTGCTGGTGTTCAAGGTGACATGTCAAAATTACCTAAACCAACTTCTCCCCTTTTGCAGACACAATGAAAGTATTTTCAGTTGTGTAAAAACTTCATCTGAGTACAAGCTGTGATCTGGAAACCTCTACTCCACACAAGGAAGGGATTTGATTGTGACACCTAGAGAGCAGGAGGTTGCAGATTTCCCATTTGCATCCCCCAACACCACTCCAGCTGGATGTAAAAAATTCTTTCCTCTCCTCAGGGTCCTTTCACTCTCACCTTTCTTTTACAGCCCTTTAAATGAGACAACGGCAAAAGCTTTTACCTGAAAATTTATGAAAACAAACAGTCAGGAAGGACAGAGTCAGCTTCAGTCCTGCCAGAGATTTGCCATGACTATGAACAGGTCACTTAATCTTATCTCTGCACCACAAGTGATAAAGGCCTCATTGATATCATATTAATCTGTAATCAAAGCTTTACATAAGGATTACAGGATTAAACTACTGCAGAAACATAATATTCTTCATCTGGATGATCCCTTTGTTCCAAAAGCTCATGTGTATTATTGTCATTTTCACGTCTGTTCGTCACTTGGAGAAAATGTCTTTTGTCCCTTAGTAAGCTCAAGCCTACATTTCCCATGTCACTCTCCCCCACACTATTATTTTAAAATCTAAATACATTTTCTAAAAGTTAGGACATGTATAATTAAAATCAACTTGGCAGCAAAGAACTATTTCATTCACTCCTATAATCCTCCAGTTGGAAAGTGTGTGGGGGATTTGAACTGATCTCACACTTACTGGCAACAGCAAGGCTGAGGTCACAGACATGACTAGTGGCACTGAATGTTCATTGTGGCATTTGTTATAGGAGCTTAATTGTTCAGAAGTTTCATTCAGTACTTTTCCAAAACGAGGATTTGTAAGGTAATTCCAATGAGCATCCCAGAAACACAAATCACTTCTGTAGGTCATGACTTTTGCACTCACACTGGGAATTGCACATTGTAAGAAGTGTAGATCCTGCTCAGCACTTCTGCTACTCATAATTTTTCTTTTCAGCCTTTTAACTTCCTTCAGTTATATATGAAGTAGCTCCATTCTCCTTGCAGACTCCTACCCAATATCTTGTAAAAGTAAATGAACTTTAAAATTGGAGGTAGTTCTCCAGAGAAGTAATTCAGCAATAATTTAGCCTACAGAAGTTCCCAAGTCTGTAATTTATTGATTTAGTTAGCAGTTTGTACTGACTAGATAACAGTTTCCTATCGTATTACCCTGTGTTTTCATTATATCCAACCTGTCTGGTAGAAGGAATATCAATCTTTGGCAGCTTACAGTTGCTAAGAGTAGCTGTTAACTATCTCAAAAAATATCTCAAAACTTGTCTTTATTTCATTTTGCTGTTTCAAAGTTTCTTATTTGGAGGATTGGCAAGTCATTAAAAAGATTTACTTTCTCTCACAAGGAAAAAAAACCAAAACCAAACAACAACAACAACAAAAAAAAAAAAAACCAAACCCAAAAAAAAAAAGAAAAAGAAAAAAAAAAAAGAAAAAGTGATTGTTCAGTTCTGTCTCAAAAGGGAGGCAGACAGTTCTGCACTTCTGGTACTTGCACAAAATCCTCAGCTGCAGTTCTCGTCCAGCCTGCAGAAAGTGTTGGTCACATCACTCAATAAATGCAGATGAGGTGTGGTTGCCTAGAGGATGAAGCAGCAGAAGGTATCAATGCACTTTATGATGCTTGGCAGGAAAGGCAGACTACATTGTACAGCTTTTTTGAGACAGACTAGAAGTTGATTGCTGACACTTGTGGCTGAGAAAAGGTTCCACAAGGTCAGAGCTGCTAAAACTGGACTTGTAAAGAGGAAAATGTGAGGACAGTAGGGATAACACAGAGCAAAAGTTGGGTACATTTGGTTTTGTGAAACTGCTTTGTTTCAACAATACTCACAAAATTTTTGTTCTTGGTTTTGGAGGATATTTCAATGATTAGGTAGTTAAAAGGCATGCAAACAGGGGCTGTCTAAATTGCAAAGAAAAAAAACCCGAACCGGTATTGAAGTCAGAGTTCACACATGCATTGCTGTACTGACACACTCATCAGGAGTGCTCTTGTGCTCCCACAGAAATGTTTGTCCATGCTACAGACAGAAACTGGAACACTCCTCACTCAGCTGACCAGTCACATCTCAACAAATGCTGAGGAAGCTTTCAAAGATGTTTTTAGGCAAGAACAATAAATAAGCCCTTCTTCAATTTTTCAGTAACTGCTAATTATGTCCTTACCCAAGTTTTTGAGATCAGAGCTGGCTCATCTGATGAAGAAGTGAAAGAAGTCAATGGCACAATTTTCACCATGTTTTTAGGGACCAATTGTCCCATATGGCTAATGCCTGCACTAATGCCCTTCTTCAGAGCAAGGAGAGCACAAGACCTATACTATGAGTCTCATGAGGAAGAAAGGTTACAAGCCTTGCATTGCACTGTTGGAGAGCCAGTTCTTTTTCTAGCTTTGTTTTAAACCAAAAGCAGTTTCTTCTTCTTCATCAAGGGCAATGGCACTATTTTGTAAGAACTACTCCAAACCAGATCAGTTCCATTTCCTGATACTACCTGCCCAGATCTGCCTAATTTTGCCCAAGAAAACACTTTAAACAGAATGCATTGCTAGCACTGAGGCTTTGCCCTTCTGCAGGTTCTGGCTCTAGCGTTGCTCACATCACCTCAGAGCAAACCTCTTGCATTCCCTATTTTTGGAAGAGTTCTTATGAGTTAGAAGGCAGTGTAGAGGTCTGCACAGATGCTCTACACTGGCATGTAGTGACCATCCCCTCATCAAAGCCCAAATGCTAATATGACCTTCTCTGGCCTGTCCTCTGTTGAATCTCTGGACTGAAACCCACAAAATGCTCTTTAACTTCCCTGTGTGCCAAAAGAAAGAAAGTCGGCTCCTCCATCTGCTCCTCCATTCCCGGAGCTGTGTGATGATTAAGTGACTGTTCTGCTCCTTCAGCTGTTATTTTGAGACTGGACCACAGGAGTCCAGACACAACCTCTTAGCAAGCAGAGGTTGAGCTGACAGACTCTATCAATTAGAGCACTAGTTTCAGCCCACATATCAGATACCTTCTCCTAGACTGTAGTATTGACAAGCTTTAAGACATGTCAGAGATTCCTCACTCAGAAGACCAGTCAGTGTGTGCTGTCCCTGACCCTCTTTGCAGGACTTTTTTCACTGTTTTTCAAGATGACATCTTTGTTATGAGTCTGTACAGTCCTAGTGGGGCTCTTGAGTATTTCACTGTTGTCTTCTTCTGAGAAAGTCAATGTCCCAAGCAGAATAAAGCTGATTCCCTTAGCATGGCAGAGCACATGCTCAACCAATAAGCAACAAACTTCTTCTCTGAGCACCAGACAACTCATAAATCAGTCCCTGGGAGCTTTGTCTACTTCTTTTCCTTCTGAAGCAATCAGAGAGGATGAGTGTTCACAACCTCTCTGCCGGCACACCCAGCAGCACAGGAGCACAGCTCTGGCTGAGGAAGCCTCTGTGACTCAGCTCTATCTGCAAATGTGACAACCTTTGTTAGGAAGAAAACCTAGGGGTTTGGTACCAAAATAAACTCAGCCCTGAGTGCAGCTGAACCGCCTGACGTTATCAGACAGGCCATGTAGGGCAGTTCCAACTCTCCTCCAGCAAGCTTTTTCTTAACTGTCTAGCTTAACACCCCTGAAACCCTCTGGCCAGCATATTCCCAGATATGGACAGAGAAGTCTGAGCTGTGCTTTATCTTTTCCTCCTGAAAAATGCCCTAGTTTGAACTTTTCAGCCAGTTATTCCAAACTGTGGTAGCATTAATCAAACTAATGATATCTGGTTATCTGCAGGAAGATCAATATTATATGGCACAAAAAAAAAATCCCACATTTAATAGTGTACTGTACAATGTCTGTGTTCCTGTGCAATCTGAGCATATTATAAATTACTTAACTTTTTTTTTTCTTTTTATTTTTTTTTTCTACTCCCTGGAGGAGAATGTGGTATAATGAGGGTTATTGGAACCCTGCAGCTGTCCAAGGATAAGATAGCTTAGCTGTTGGCTTTACTGTGTTACTCATGCAAGGTTATCATGGTCATGGATGCCAGTGACAGCCTCGGGTCTCTGCTCTGCCCAGACACTTCGTGCAAACTGTTTGTATTGAAATAACTCCTAGGATAAAGCCCTGGAGAAAAGAGATTGCAGATCTAAATGAAACCACAGTGACCTGTGGTTTGGGGGACACCAAATCAGCTGCATCAGGAAAGGGAACATCCATCACCTCAGTCTGCTCTGTTCCTTTAGAAAAGAAAAAGAAATCATTGGAGCTCTTCTCCAAACAATGCTGTGGTCAGGAACTGATTTATCTTAAATCTGTCTGCAGTGCCTGCTGCTGGGTTTTATGATTGTGGCTCTTCAAGTCATCCAGCAGCAATAAGAAAAATTTAGTGGCCAAAAATTGTCTTTGTGTCCCAGTTAGGCCTGTTACCTGTGAGATTTGAGTCAATTGCTGAAGTCACTTTTACTGTACTGCCAAGAAAAATGCTGTTTGATATGAGACGTCCCACCCCTTTGCCATCTTTTCCAGCAAAAGGCATTGCTGACCAACTGAGACAGTAAAAAATATGCTAAAAGTTGGCTAAACCCAAGAGCAGGATCCTGGATAAGAAGACACTGAACGTGTGAACTATTCTTAATCAGACACTATGAGTCAGGATGCTTTGTAAAGGAGGCTCTTTGCTGATAACAGGGACTGTGCAGTCACTTCAGTGGCACATCCAGACATTCTTCTCCATTCTCCTTCTAGTTTTTCTGGTGTTTTGGAAAAAAAAAAAACACAGTATGATAGAATCATGATGCCCCTTTCCACTGCAGTGATGTTTTTCTCTAAGTTGGTTTGGTCTTGGCTCCCTCCAGGGGTTCTCAGAGAGGTGTCTTCCTTCTGTTTACTTTGTCAGACAAATCCTTGGTGCTGAGACCCAGAGGTCTTTGAGCAGTGGTGGGACTCATGCCTGCTCAGAGCAAGCAAAGAAAGCCCCCCTGCTGCAGCATCTATTCAGAGCCACAAGAGACCTTCACATTTCCCCTTTCTGCTGGGGAAAACCTTTGGTGAAGATGGGATGTGTGTGGTTTTAAGCCCAGCTGGAAATTAGGCACCACACACCCTCTTGCTCAACCCTCCCTCACTTCCCCCCACCCACCCGTATGGAATGGGGAGGAGAATCAAACTCATATGTTGAGATAAAAGCTGTATAATTATTGAAAATAAAGTAAAATGCAGCAGTAATGGTAAATGATAATGATAATAAAAAGGGATAAAACAAGTGATGCACAATGCTATTGCTCACCACCCATAAATCAATGCCAGAAGAGATTCCTGAGCCCAGATTGGACACTCTTCCAGGAAACATCCCTACTTTATATACTGGGCATGACATTCTGTGTTATGGCATAACATTTTGGTCACTTCAGGTCACCTGTCCCAGCTATGCTCCCTCCTAGTGTCTTTCCTGAACCTTCTCACTGGCAGAGCCAAGTTCATAAGACAAGGAAAAAACCCGAAGTCCTTGACTTAGGATAAACACAGCTTAGCAAAAACCCAAAATATCAGTGTGCTATCAACACCATTCTTATTCTGACTCCAAAACACAGCACTGTAACAGCTACTGAGAAGAAATTTACTCTGCCCTAGGTAAAACCAGGAGAGGGTGACAGCTGGAGGAAGAGCCCTCTGCAAACACATGGATCAAGGGAATGGCACAGGTGGCATCCAGACCCCAGCCACATCTGGAGCCCGTGCACAGTGTGTCTAAGGGGATAGGCAGGAGAACAGAGAAGCAAGACCTGCTTTAGGAGGCAGCTCTGCTTCCCTATTTAGACCCTCTGCTTCCCTTGTCATGTGGTTTGCATTTGTCTGTTTTTTCCACGTGGAAATACTGCTTTTAAAGCCATCAGCAGGGATGAGCATAGTGGCCATGACATCATTGCCAGAGTGCTTCTCCCACCTGCAACTTGACAGCTTTTGACAAAGTGGGAAATCCCAGGGGGACTCTTGCCTCTTTGGCAGGTTTGTTCTGCTCTTGCTTGCAGGCAGTCTCAGTAAACAGCAGGCAAAGGTGTCAGGAAAGAGGAAGCAGTAGAAGGACTTGAAAAAAAGAGGTAACTTAATTAGAAAGAGGCAGCATCAATTACTGTGACATTTAATATCAGTTTTTTCCCTTTTAATAGAGAGCACATTGATTCCTTTGGGGAAATCTGCTATCAGCTTTGAGCCAAATGCCCAACAAACAAGAACTAGCACAAGCCCTCTGCAAGTCCATTTTACCATGTGAAATTATCCCTGCTGCAGACCTGGCCTTGTCAGTGCTCCACAGCCCTGTGGCTGCCTTGGCACACCCCTCTGAAAGCACAGCCCAGACACCTTCCAACTTCATTAGACAGGTTTATTGCTTACTATATGATCCTTTGGTTTTATTTAAACCCTCATTAGGACTTGTCATAGAAAGGCTATGTGTTAATAAAAAAAAAAACAAACCAGAAACAAGGGCAAAGCTTTCCTGCTACTGAGTCTACTAATGAGATCTGAGCAGATAAATAAGAGACAAAACAAAGCAAAGAACTCAGATGCATTTCCACTGCACTGCAGCCAGGAACAGTGTTTGGAGAAGGGGTAGAAATACTCCCACTGGCCTTTCTCCAGCTGTGCCAAAGCAGCAATGCAGGTTCAGTCACAACCTCTAGGACCCCAGGGACTTCAGCAGCTGCTCCACATTTCAATTCAGCCTGTTTATTTCCTGTTATCAAGGTCCTGACAAAGAACTTGTGTAGAGGTGTCTGCCCACACTGTCACCACCCTTCTGAGTGAAGGATCTTCAGACAATTATGACCAACCTCAAGTGTCCAAGTCCCAAAAGGGTGGTCCCACACTCTCACATTTAGCACTCAGGCTGTCTATCCTTTGTCCACTTTGAGAGTGCTACATTCAGATGGATTAGTTTGGAAAGGTATGTTTTAGTCTGGATATTTGCAGACCAAGAAGGAAGCTCTCTGCTGTTCAGGTCATAATTTTGATTCTTCTTGAAGCTCTTTGCTGCCTGTACAGGGGCATTGTCTCTGGCTCAAAGCTCTCACTGGCCAGTCAGTAACAAAATAATTTGTACAGATGTCAGAATTGCAAATGATCTCCTGGGCATTTATTAATTCTGCATTTCCACTTCTAAATAGGCCAAGAAGCATTTCCTCCTCTTCATTTTCCACCTAAATGCTTCAGCTGCTGGAATGAGAGGTCAAACTAGATGCATTTGTACCCAGCTGTGGGCAGCTCTCTCTTGCCCACATGCTGTTCTTCCCTGTCATCCCAGGAGATGAACATTGTGTGGCATCCTTGGCCATTAGCAAAACCTTGCCAAGGAGATTTCCCATGGAGAAACAACAAATTCAGCTGTCACTTTCTCACAGCATCTGCAGCAAGAGCTCTGGTTGAAAAGAGATATTTTTAGCCTGGAGGTACTTGGCCAACTGGCATGGGGCTGTCCCTGTTGCCTGAGGATATAAAAAGGAAAGTAGAGGTCCAGAGTTCCCACTACCATCTGTATTTTGGAAACTGTTTGCAGCTGATGTCCTCTGCAAGGAAAGGGTGTTCTTTTCCTTGTGAGTCAATGTCATGTCAGTCAAAACTGTCCCTTTTGAAAATGTATGCACTGTGCTCAGTGAATGTGCTCGGAGCCTTTCTAAGGGGTAAAATATGCATCAAATAATATCCCGCAGTACCCCAGGGAAATGGAAGAGAATGGAGCTGCCCTGGTATGCATTCCATTAGGTGTGCCTGGCATGCACTGCCATGCTATAGAGCCAGTCCCTGGATTCTCCCTTGCTTTTTGCTGCTTATTATTATCTTGAAGGAGAAATGCTCTAAGTGGCTCAGGGAGTCAGAGACAGCTACTGCAGCCATCATCAGCTCCAAATCAATAATGGATACCTTCCAGAGATGCTCAGGATGAGAGGCATTTCACTTTCAGAAAACCAATTCTTGAAGTGAAGCAGCTGGCATTGTTAAAAAGACAATGAAACTGCAGAATGGGGTAAAAAGTATTAAGAAAAGTATTAAGAAAAGTATATTGTTCATCAAAAAAGTTATTAGTCACTTCATTAAAAGCAGAAAGTAAAAGGCCAGCTTCTTAACTGAATGATGAATCAAGCATGCATACTGATGTAGGGCTTGTGCATAAAACTTCTGGCCATAAATATCTCCCCTGCCCCAAATCCAGGGCCCAGTTTAACAAGTGAATCTTTGGAGATGCCAAAGATGGTCCCAGTACTCACTCTCACACACTCAGGTACACTGAGCACTGACCACATCCAAGAAAGAAGACTTTTCTGCCTTTTCCTGAGTTAATTTGAAGCCACAGCATCCTTGGCTGTGGGTGCAGGCACAAGGAAGGAGGGTGAAGAGCCAGGAAAGACTGAGGCAATTTAAGCTATTCCGCTCCCAGACAGATCCTTGATTTCTTGCACCTGTCCAGTCCTGACACCAGTAAGGCTGTGTCACCAGTACCACCTCCTAAAATTGAATAATCGATGTTTAAGCTCCAGTGCAGCTGTAAGGAACACATGCAGACTTGAGTTAAAATGTGGGTTTCATTCAGTTATATGCCACTCAATTACTAGGCAAGGTGTAAGTTTATGTACACACACAACAGACAATGAGCTGCACCTCACTGATTACTCTTTGCACTTGTGTGTCCTGATGCTGTGGAAGTTTTTTTCCTGTATATCCAAGAAATAAGGTTTTATCTCATGAAAGCAGCAGCTCATCCAGTGAGTATAGCACAGGGGCTGATCCAGAGGCTTTGCATCTGTCTGACCCAGAGAGGAGATCCAGGGACAGCCCCTGGTGGGACACTGGTCCTGGTGTGCCCTGCACAACTCTAAAAGAGTCTCTTCAGGCTGTCATGGCATGAAGAGACTTCCTGTCAAATGGGATAATATTGTCTCCTATGAATAGGAAAAAGCTTTATCACAGTTAGCAATGCTGGGTCACCTGCTCTTGCTCTTGGGAGCCTAAGGAAAAATTACTGTATACAAACAGCTCCAATAACTACTTTTGTAGATTCAGTAAACAGAGTGGTTAAAAATTATACCCTCGGTGAGTATCCAACAGTGTACCCTTTTAAGATTGGAAATGAGTTCTGGATTGTCTGAGTAAAAACAGCTTTTAACTAACAGGATGGAGTTTAATGAGAGATCAATGTCTATTGTGGGAGAATTATCCTCCTCCCCAGGAAGCCAAAAGAGACATTTGCCACTGTGGGGAGTGCTGAGATTTGGGAAATAGGCAGGGGAAAAAAAACAGGCTTGATTTTTGGTTACCAGCACCACATTGCAGCCCAACAGGAAACAGACTCCAAGTCCAAACCTATTTCAGATCCTGATTTCAGCATTCAGCCATCCTGCAGGATCTTTAATTAAATGTACAGTGCATATTAACATAAAAGCTAATAAAGCACAATGGAACCCAGACACCAATCATTCCTGAGGGAGTCTGCAGTAGCCTCCCTTGGCAGGCTTGAGGCAGAGCAGTCATGGCAGTGGGAGATGTGCCCTGAACATGCAGATTCCTGCATGTGGCAAAGCAGCTGTAAAAGGGTGAATGAAGAGAAGTCCAAAGTTGAGAAGTTTGTGACCCCACTGCAGTACTGCAAGCTCCAGGTAGGTAAAGGCAGATATTTATAAAAGATCTTCTCTCCTAACTACATTCATCAAAGTAAAACAGGTGTGGCAGGCTCCAACCAGATCATTGGATCTTTCTAAATGAAAGAACCAAAGCTTGCAAGTAGAAAGTGTGTAAATGCACCACATCTTGTATCAACATTGGGGAAGAATTCTGTAGAGAATCATCAGAGTTTCCAGCTGTGCAGGGAGCTGTAAATTACAGCCAAAGGCCAAATTTGTTATTGACCTAACTGGCCGTTGGGTGAGATCACCAATTCCATCGATGAGTTATTGTGGTTAATTCTTCTGGTTATTAAGTTATTTCATCTTCTTAGGCATCTACAAAGAAATCAGCAATATAACCTTTGTCACAGTGAGTTGCCAGTGAGTGGATAATAAATACATGGAGAATAAATCTTCAGTGAATTGTTTATGGGAGGAGAATGTGCTCATGTGTGCAGAGGGTGATTGATAGGGAAACATGCACCTTTCTTCAAACCTTCTCTTGGATAACATACTTCACATAAGCATCACTAAAACTTTTGCACTTAGCTGGGAAAATTCCTGAACTTGGTGATTTGTTTGGAACACATTGCAGGAATATAAAGGCAGAAGATTAAAATTCTTGTACAACTTTAGGCTTGTCTTTCTCTAGGCTTGGCCTCTCTGCACCATCCTGGTTTACAGGCCCACCAGGGACAAGTAGGTTAATTGTTTTACAAATCAATTTTGGTGGGCTCAAGAGTCTTAATTTTATTTTAAACAGAGAATCATGTTTTGCCAATGAAATAGGATCAGGAAGATGGATTCAATGGCTTCTTAAAGTCTTTCCAAGCTCTGTTGTCAAAAATTTGTTTGACCTTCCTTCTGAGGAAGCAGCAGTGAGGGTGCATGGCTACGAAGAGTGGCAGCAGCTTGTGCTCTTCTTGCAGGGTCCTTTTTATATTCTGATTATCCATGTAAGTGCTTCCATGCCTTTTGGAAGAATAACACCCCAGCCATTTCTACCCAGATGAATGACAATGGAATGCATCACCATTACCTGCATTACCTGCTCATATTCCTTGAGTAGTTCTGCTCTATGAAGTGTTGGTAATGCTGTACTCACCTCCTTAATGCATTTGTTTCCAACCCCCCGCATTAAGTGTATATTCAATTAAGTTGGAAGAAAATCTCATTCTGAAACTGGAAACCTCCCCATGCACAGCTTCTCAGCTGCTGACCTTCTTCAAAGTCATGAAGACAGTCTGTGTCCTTTAGGGATTTCTCCTCATCTGGAATTAATAGCTTTCTCCCCAGAATAATCATATCCCTTGCTACTCATCATGTATTTCCTAAAAAATTGGTCCACCCAGGTTTGGAGACTTGTCCTAGGTTTGGAGCACCCACTGTGAAAGTCTTTTTGTCTCACAGCTGGCACCACTTTCAGTAGGAGATCACGCTAAGGACTTCCTGAGATCACTTCCAACCTGTAGTTTTCTCAAATTCCATGATGCTGTTCTTTATCTGGGAAAACCCAAATGGTGCATGTCATATATGGTGGAAGTCTAGCAGCTGCCTGCTGAACTCCCTGCAGATCCCTTTAGCTTCTTAGCACCTCTCAGGGGTGAGTTAACTCATATTTGCCACGATGGCAACCAGCTCCAGTCTGGGCATCAGCATGACCGTGTGAAAAGGCCTGATGGAGAAACAGAATTAATGAATCATCTGGACCCCAGTGATATATCATTTCCCTGGCCTAAGCTGGCAATGCCCAGTGCAGGCTGCGTGCCTTCCCCTCCCAGCAAACCCAAGGAATCTCTCTCAGATGGAGCAAAGCTGACATTCCATCACACAGGAGATGACTGGAGGTGAAGCACCCAAAGGCTGGCCAAGGTCACCTTGGCTGGATCAAGGTGACTCTCCCAAGGCTGCAGCAGGGAATCAGGACTGGCAGCTGACACAGGAAGGACACAGCCCCCAGTCAGGGTCCCACTGTCCCCAGGGCTCTCCCACAAGCCAGGCAGCAGCTCCCATGTTCAAGGGCAAGCAGTGACTAGGATTGCTCATACTTTCAGTGACAAGCAGAAGCTTCTTGCACCTCTTTCCCTAACTCTGCATTCAGACATTTTATTTATAGCCCCTTTTCTTTCCTAGGGCTATCCACAAAACAGAAATGTCAGATTTTCATGCTGTCAGGAAGGAACTCAGCATCCTATTTTGGACTAAAGCATATATCAGCATCTAAGCCTGAAATCTCTGACACTTGATTTGTCATGGCTGAATTTCCTACACCCTGAAAACTTCTAATTCAGGCCTCCAGAAGGAATCCACCCTGTCAGTTTTCCCCACAAAGGACTGTAGTCACTTTATACCCCTATTACACATCTGCAAGAACTGCAGACAATTATTTTCCATTGAATTCCTGGGGTGCCTTCCATACAATTAATGATGGAGGCATTATTTTGCTCAACAAATTCATATGTTTTTCACCTGGAGTTTCTGAGTTGGTTTGGGAGTTGCTGTTTGGGTTTTTTTGTTGTTGTTCATTTGTTTTGTTTGTTGGTTTTGGTTTGTTTTTTGGCTTGTTTTGTTTTGTTTTGTTTTGGGGGTTTTTTGTTGTTGTAGTTGTTGGTTTGGGGTTTTTTTTGTAAGATTTAAGCCAGAAACTGCAAAGCAACACAAAAGACCAAAATTTTTTATTTCTCACGGAATGGGGAAAGAAGAATGCAATGAAATCATAATTTAATCTCCTGTAAACAACTTTGTGGATAAATGCAATGAGATGTGTCCTGCATATGAATACTGCCAGGCAGCCCTTTATAGATCTTAAGCTTGTATTGATCTGTGCATCCATAAAAGCTCTTATTTGTCAGGCATAAGAGAGCAGACTCAGTATGCATGACCACACATGCCAATGTCAATGGAGCTATAAAGCTGCACCCTCAGAAAAATAAATTGTAAGTCAGATTTTAGTTCAAAAGAATGGAAATCTGTGACATTAAGAATTAAAAATCAAAGTCTTCTGACCCAGATTAACTTTCTTTGCTCAATCACCCGTACATAACATGCTCTAAATCAGCTCCTGGAGATGTCCTTTTGCATGTTTTTCATGATTAATTGAATTAGCAATTGATTTGTATAATATGACTCACTTAGAAATAAAGACACACCAAACTGACAGCACGCACACCATTCAGGTAGCAACAAATCACAGGTCCTACAGTTAATCTCCCCCCAGGCCTCCAGGGCAATGCAGATTTGCTGTCTCCTCTGCAGAGCAGACTCTCTGAGTGCCTGTGCACACTCTGTGTGTGTGCAAACCAAACAAACATGCACACACATGCCCTACAAACACACAAAGAGCTTCAGCCATTGCAGGGGCAAGTCTTTCTGTGGCTGATTTAGGGAAGCTCTGCTGAGCCCCGACTCAGGGCTTGTAGGGCTTGGGAAAAGATGCAGGGCTTAGAGGAAACAACTAAAATGGGTTCCTTTGAAGTCAGGCAGGTATAGGGGAAATTATTTAGAGTTGAGAGAGGGTGTTTAGTGATCCCTGGCCTAGGGTTAGAGTAAGACTTCACATTGTCCTGGGTTTGGGTCACATTTTGGTCTTTACTAGCAAGATTTAGGATTAAGGCTCATAATTTATCTGGACAGAGCTGAAAAGGAGGACTTGGTGGGATAAAATCATGCAGGGATGTGTGGCGTTCTTCAGAGTCAAACTGGGTGAGTGCTGAGACATGCAGAGAGGGAAAAAGTAGAATGAGGGTGACAGGAGCCCCCCCCAGACCCACGTTTGGAGTCAGTGATAAGGAGTGCAGAGCCAGCCAGGATGAAGCCAGGGCAGCTGCACACACCCTGCTCTTCAGGCCATGGGCTTGGCTTGTAGGGTCTCCAGAAGGGGACAAGTCTGAAGATTAGATGTTTGCCTGAGCTAGGGTCAAAGAATGGCTGAGTGAGATCCTGGGATTATCTTTTAACACTCGGGACTGAGCCTTGCTGGCTGCACCACAGCCCAGCCCACGACAGGGAGCTCAAAGCTGGCTGCATGAAGGATGTCCAGCAGCATGTGGCAGCCCACATTTTCCTGTTTCCAGCAGACACCAGCAGTCTCCCAGCCCCTTTCCCAGGATGATTCTGGTCTTCCCAGCAATGTGAATCCATCCAAGGTGCTAAAAGCTACTGCAAGAGCTGCCAGGGAAGGAGGATTGCTAACAGCAGTGGGAAGGGATGACCTTTCCTTGGCCCAATTATTTTGATATTTAAAATGTGGATCCAGAAATAAGAGTTCATCGTTTCTTTTGCCCAAGATCATTATGCAGTGAGAAATGGGCAATACTGTGAATTATTATAAACTGGCACCAGGCTGAGACTGCTCTTTTCTTTTCCCATTTTTTTTTTTGCTTTCCCGAGAAGCATCCCCATTCGTGTATTGAAGAAGCAGTTTTTCATGAGAAAATAACATTTTTATGCCTGTCAAAATTTCCTTTCATTTATGCCAAGAAGTCACGACTGATGCCATGTCTCCTTTTCTCCTGGGTGTGAATCTCTTTCCCAGCACCAGTTAAGTGGAGGGAAGAGTGAACTTTATCTCTCCTGTCAGCTTGGCTAGACGTTACTAGGAATGGGAAAGGCAAGATCCCATTTTCTTCCCTGTCATTTTAACCCTGAAAATACTGATGCTTGAATGGCTATTGTTTAATCCCAGGCTAAGCAATGGCCGTTTCCAAGGGACTCGGGGTAGTTTATCCTTCCACATTTAGGAAAAGCAGTTCTGAATTGTTCATGTGTTAGAAGAATGGGGTTTATTCCTATATTCCACTGAGATATTTTCAAATCCACTTAAAAAATACCTCTCCCCTAATTTCATGGGCAAATTCTTTGGATTGCAGTTTTTAGGAGTCAGGCAGAGCTTTTCTGATGTAAGGACCCTGGGATTTGTCTCGTTGGTCATCAATCTGCATAAACATGCAGCAGCTATGTGGTCATTACCATAGTAATTCCCCCCCTTTAAAATTTCTCTGCTATACAAGCTGGGGGAAAGAGAATCATTTTGTTCTCTGCAGCTACATCATGACATTAAAGCAGTGTCCCTGCTGGCCTCGGGTCCTGCTTGAATAGAGCTGCTCAAGAAAGTTGTGTAGTGCTTTGTTTTGCTCGAAAATGCTGATATGCAGAAATGAAAACTGGCTTTGTGGGAAACGGTCAGTTTTGATGCATTTTTCAGTTTTTTTAATTCTCCCCTCCTATTTTTTCCCCTTTTCAGAAGGGGGTTTTGAAACAGTGAATTACCAGCAGCATATTAAAACAAAAAATATGCTGGTTGCTCTTTCTGTATAGAAAATTAATTACTCTAGTGAGACTACAGTTATTTTAAACCTAGAGATGCTTTAAGTCAAAAGGAAATATTTCTGAGATGTGTACTGACTTTTCCAGGTTTTCATTACTCATATATGTTTTGCTTTTGATGTTTTTATCCTCTTTAGGCTGGGATTATTTTTTAATCTAAAAAAAGAGTAAATATTTGCAGGGTGGGGAAATTATCTCCTGCTCAGCAATACCCCACAGTGGATATTTCAGTGCACATGACAAATGTTACAAAGCAAGTCAGTGTTCTCATCTGTTCCTGGGGGACCTGGTACTAGTTTCTTATTGTTTTCATCTCTTTGGAAGACAAGTCATCCAGACTAAAAAACACGTTTTGTTCTTTATGTTCAGGGAAAGGGAGGGAAAAAAAAACCCCGAAACCCACAAACTCGGGTTTGATTCATCTCTCAGCATTATTTTTATTTTTGGTCTATTGAACAAGGAGTGGAGTTTAAATCAAATGCTGTGATCTCATGCCAGCTACTGTTATGTGGCTGTAGAGGCTGTGTTAGGGTGTTCAGCAGTCACTGGGAAGACACTAACTCTGCTGTTATTATTTTTGCAGGTATGGTCTGGGCAGAAGAAAAAACATAGATTTAGAATCGATCTCCTTGAAAGAAGCAGTAAAATAACATCCATGCACCTTCAAGCTGAAGACTAACAGAATATCAATAACATTGTACCAACTCTGAGCCAAATTCATCTCCTGTGGACCAGGGACTGAATTCATGCCAGCACCACTTTTGGTCTGAATAGAACTCAGTCAGGGCACAATAAATTTGAATTTCCCCAAGCAGAACAGAGAAAAAAATGATAAAAAAACCCCAGCAGCAAACATCAGGATTTTGGTTGAAGTTCAAGGCTGTTTGAAACATCTCTTCACCCTCAACCTGAGAAATCCTGCAATACTTTTCCAGCAAGGCTTTTTTTTGTGGTCTCCTCCCCATGCACGTGCACACCCTCTCTCAACCGGAGAGCATTCCCTGTGGGAGAGTCTGGGCTGGCAAAACTACCCCACAAAAATACTCCAGCTCACATCTTCGCTACAGGCTACACAAACAGCAGGTGAAAACATCACTGTGCTGCAAAGATCTTCCTACCAGCTGGCAGAAAATTTGAAGAGGGATTAACCCTTCAGGACTCAGCAAGAATTTTGTTTTTCCTCAGGTGTTTTGTGTTTTCAGGGGAAGTCTGAGGTAAAGGCTAAAAAAAAAGAGCATTATTTGGGAGTTTTTAGTAGGTGCAATATATTCAAGAAGTTGAAGAGTGTTTTTAGAGTTAGGCTACAGAAAACACTGTAAAATCCTCATCTGGATACAGGCAGCCAGCATAATTGCTTTGGTAACTCATTCCAGTATGGCTTTATTGGAGCAACTGGTTCCAGCTCTCAGAGTTTTATGCAGGAACTGATTTTTGGCCATGATCAGAATCAGGCCACCAGGAAGGCTTTGCACAAGCACTGTGCTGTGTTTGAGAAATGCCCTGTCCCCATCCTGAGCGGCCCAAATTTTCAGTTGAGCAGAGGGATCAGGATCATAACAAAAGGCAGCTGGAAAAAACCCAGGTCTGGAAACAGGGTCTGCTCTTCTCACCTGAGCAAAGAGGAATGTGAACAGGGAAGGTGAGGAGAAACTCTTGCATCTTGCCAATAAATGTGCCCCAACTGTTTTGATCCTCTGGCTAGTCCACAGTTTCTGGGATTTTCTTTGTTTTTAAACTAACCTTTGGTGATTACAGTGAAAACGTATGTGGGATCCATCATTCTTAGCTTTGCTGGCAACCTGCCTTGCCTTAATGTGCCCACTCTGCCTCACAAGCCAACTTCACACAAATCCCTGGAAGAAGTCAGTGCCAAATAATGCCTGTCAGATGTTGCTCCCCCATGAAGTTTAAGCTCAGGTTTGGAAATTGGTTTTCATTTGTTTGAAAGTAGGTTTTCTTCTGTCAAAACCTTAGAGTCAGCACCAACAGCAAAGATCTCAAAAGTTATAATGGGACTCGGAGAAGTCAAGAGCGAAGGTTATATCTAATTTGGCTGCTTAGCATAAAGCCAAGCATTTTGCAAATTCTATAAAGGTATCTTTTCTTTTTTGTTATTTCTTTTTCCTTGGAGAGGTTGTGTCCCAGCCATCAGGAGTGAGGAGATTAATGCACATTCAAGGCAAGCATCATGGGGTTGTGTCAGAGCAGGGCAGTCCTGTGGTGGAGGGACTCAGGGCTAATTAAAGCCCAACAATGTGTCCCCAATTCATACCGACACTAGAAACAGTGGCTGATAGGGAAATTCAGGCACAGCAGCTGCTCTTTTCACAGCAGTACAATAACTATCTCTTTAATGAGAAGGGGTGCGGGGGAGGGATGCAGCCCAAATAACAGCACCTGCCTGCTTATGCCACACCGAAAATCACAACAGCTAATCCTCCTTGCCTGTCATGTTAATTGTTGCGAGGCTCCTTTTGATATCAAACTATTTGTCCTTTGACTGAAATAAATCAGGCCTTAAGCACTGCATTTATCCCACTATGATACAGGAGCAGAGGTGAGCACTGTGGGGAGATTTATGCAATGGGAGCAACGTACAGCACGCCAGGGGTGATATTTATGGGCTAGGGATCTTTTCATCAGGAAAAGCAGTCTGTTGACATTGTTCACTACAAAGGAGAAGTTCAAATGCTGTATATTACACTACAGCCCTAACACACCATTTGACATGAGCATGAGGTAAACAAAGCAGGGGAGTGGGGGGAAAATGTCTAGCTGGCTTTCACAAGCAGTGGTGTTTTCAGCTGGTGCAGCAGGATATTTGAGATTTGTACACAACTGTAGGGCCCAGTAGCTTCATTCAGACTGTTTGTGCATTTAATGTCAAGGGGGTATTTAATGGCATTTGCTGATGTTGGTTTGCATTATGGAAAAAGCCCTTTGCAGGGGTGCACAGGCACAGCACTCCTGGCACAGAGAGAAAGGACAACTCCCAAGGGCTGAAGCCATCCTGTCTCCTTGCGCTTCTCACTTGTTAGTCACTGTGACAAACCCTCAGTGAAAGATATTGAGAGAAGATGCTCAGAGAAAGGTGCATGGAAAAGTCTTCCAGACTTCTAGTGCAGGGAATCTTGAGGGGGGGGAACTGGGAAAATGCATTTTTAGCATGTCTTACTGGCATGTTTGTCACATAGAGCATCTCCTTTTCCTGAGGATAACTAAAAATTCTTTTGAGGATCCCAGCTGAAGGGCTGAACTCACCTCAAACAGGAGTTTGGGTATTTTCCTGTTCACTTGTTCTGCCAGGGGTCAGTTGCTCATGTTGAGGTCCTGTGCTAATTGCTCCTAAGAGTTTGCAAGGATGTCTGAAAGAAGAACCTGAATGTCTGAAAGGAGAATCTGGATCCACATGGGCAAAAGCGAGGATTATTTGCTGCAATTCCTCTTTGCCTGCAGCAACTGCAAGCACAGCAGGCACAAACCTGCCTGAGCTCCACTAAGCACCAGTAAATGCTATTGAAAATTTTCCTGTATTCTTTGGTGGAAGAAAAAAAAAATAGATAGCCTACAGTGACAGCATCATCCACAATCCAAGAAAATGCCGTTAATCTTTCACACCTCCTAAGAAACACCTGTCCTCTATTTTGTTGCTCGTGTTACTAATGGAAACCAAGCAGTTTAACTTCGTTTGTGAAAACGTGCTGCTCTGGACAAGTGTTGCCAGAAAAATAAAAATCTGTGTGAGAGAAACAGGAAAAACAGCAACTCCTTTTCAAATCTGTTGGTGTTACTGGGAGGAAGAACTTGGGGCCTTCTGATGTGACAAGTCCAAGAACAGTGTAGAAGGGTTTTACACAGCTTCATCTGTTGGGAGTGAAAGAGAATTTTTACAGATTAAATGAGGCTCCCTAGTCTCTTCAGGGTGGAGTTCTCTCTTTCTCCAGAGAATGGCTCATGGGTTTCAGTGGGCTCCTCCATGACCGCACCAGATCTGGATTGTGGTGGGGAGGCCCTCCTGCCTCCCAGAAAAAGGGCTCTGAACTCCCACTCCCATGCTGCTTTATAGCGTGATGCAAAATGAAGAGCAAGCAAGTTCCCAGGCCCACAAATCCCTCTACCCTCTATGACAGTGCAAATATTGCCTAAAAATAGAAAAATCAAGCCAAGTGCTCTGGACAGAATCAGATCTCCCTCATCCATGTACCATGTCTCTTTGTCCTGACATCTTCCACGTCCCCCTCTCCAGGAAGGAACAGACTTCCTGGTGAAGCTGGAAAACATTACCCATTTGCCTCAATTTTCTAGGCGCACATAAAACTGTTTGTCAGGAAATCCACTCTTCAGGAGATTCACTGAAATAGGCTTTACTACTGGCAGACAGTTCCAGAACAAGGTAGTAAACAAGACATATACATTTAGGGATGATTTCACCCTGTTTAAAGGCAAGGACTTCTTTCTCCTCTTTGAGGCTGGTTGTTTGAGATGGTTGTGCTCTTGTCTCTGGCTCTTCTCCTGAGCCTAGGCTGCATCAGGGTTCCCTCAGCCTGATTCCTGACAAGAGCAACATGATTGTGGGCAAAATCAATGCCTCACATGTTTATATGTCTGCCAGCCAGTTCCCTCTTCCTAATAAATCCTGAAACCCAGGATTTTAATCAGATCCCCCAGAGCAGCAGAGGTCCCAGTGATTTTACACTCCATTTCTCATGAAAATAAGCAGCCACTGCAGGAGAGGAGAACCTGTTAGCACCATCACCAAAGGGGAGTATGAGCCATGAGCTTAATTAGACACAGGGGAATCTGTAGCAGCAAACATGTCCCAACAGCTGGAAAACCTTCACTCGTGGCTCATAGCCTTATTAGACAGCAGAGAGTCCATGCAGGAGGCAGACACGCACAAATGAGCAGGAGGCTGTTGCGTTCTGCTCATGAAACTGCTGGTTCTACAGCCCAGCCCAGCTGCCTTCAGCATTGCATAAAATTAAGGTCTTTGATTAAAATAATTTTTAAAATCAGTCATTGTAATATGCTGTAAAAACACATGCCCATCCTTTAATGAGGGCATTTGTTGTGCCGTGTGTGTGGCACAAGGTGGATGTGCACCATTCCTGATTGCAGACACTAAATGGAGTTAACAAACAGGTCCTACAGCTGACTCCAGGTGTCCTTGAACACCTTTTACTGCAGGCAGGGAAAAGAACTCTGGAGAGAGACCTCTCTCTGATGGCAGGCATCTGGTTTCACCTCCGGCTGAAGCAGCTCCTCATGTGGGGCTGGGATGTGTTACAAACAGGGCTGCACCATCAGTAATGGAGCACACTCTGTTCCCAGGGCAGATTCTCACCTCACTGCACGGCATTGCAAGCCTGGAGAAAGATGTTTATTTTCTTTAAATTTTCTTGCTTTTGGAGGCTTTCTTTTGAATACAACCTACACAAGGTTTGGGAAGTGTTGTTCTTGCTCTTCTGTTTTTAACAGGTTTTTGCAGTGAAGGACACAGGTAGGGAGTTTGAATTTTTATTTTTTGATTATGTTCTTTCTGGCTGCTGGACTTCCTGGCTCCATTATTTGCTTTCTGTTGTTGTTTCTGTAAAAGCTTGCAATTTAGAGCCTTGTTATGTGAAAAGAAAGCCATGATACCAGCACTGTAACCTGGGCTGGGTCACTGGAACACATCCGTCTGTCCCTGCCCATCAGCATTTCTCTGGGACAGAGTCGCCCATTTGCGTCATTTCTGCTCCTTCCTCTTTGAAGGTGCCTCTCCTCTCCCTCATTAATTTTCATTCAGTGTCAGCAGCAGGTCTGATCTCTCACCAATATGCAAAAACTCAGCCCCTTCCCCACTGGGCTCCCTGCAGGGCTGTAGGAACAGTACCTGCAGCCCACCCGCGCTAGGGGAGCGGGGCTGTTTCTTCTCCCACGTGTCTGCAAAGGTTTCTTTGCTGTTTACAAACACGTTCAATTTGCCCGACAGTCCCTGCTCTGCTTTTCATGTTCTCTGCATGGCAAATAGCACTGATCTGTGCCTTGATCTGTAGTCAGCAAAATCACTTGCTTGCATTTGCTACATCAAAGCAGGCAGGGGAGGGGGGGGGAAGCCATCTGGTGAATTAGCTCTAATAAAAATAGAAGGGGTCTCTTTGCATAATAGAGTATTAGGGGATGATACTGTGGGGTTGTTGGGACAAATGGCTCTAAAGAGTTTTGACAGCTCACAGGCATCTTGGCTTATGTTGCAGTATAAACATCATGAAAGCAGAGCTCCATTAGTCGGTGGCAACTTGTCTATTGATTGCAATGAGGCCGTGATTTCTTCCCCATATAAACGTCTCGGTCAGCTGAATCTCATTACTACAATGTGCAAAGCATTTATTCAATATGCTTGAGCTCCATGGCTTGTTTCTTCTACTGTTCCTATAAAGTTGCTTTAACATTTCCACTGTTCATTGCTCACACAAGTTGTTCTGCTGCCTAGGATTTTTGGTGGCACATAGGGATTTTTTCAAGATGTCTGAAAGCCAGTCCTTATTTGATACTTGTCTAATTCCTCTTTGCAGGAGAGCTGTTTTCCTGGGGAAGAAGGGGATCATCTTTGAAGGAAGCAGGATACGAAGGGTCCACAGCCATATCCAGTGAGTGGTTAAAATTAGCCCTGTTCAATTCAAAATGGTGATTTTTAACACCCACATCTTATGGGACAGTCTGGATAAAAGAAGATTGAACTTGAGAAGACATAGATGAGGATGACTTGCAGGCAGTGGGATTTTATTTTTAAAGGAGATACAGTTTGCAGGCAGCTGGCATCATCTCAGATTTCATTTGGAAACTATCAGCTCCAATTTGCTCTACACAGAAAAGAGATTAGGATTCTATTTTTGTTTGATTCTGGTCAGACCTTTCCCTTCCATCATGCACACATCCAGACAAAGATGCACACATGTACACACCTACCCACATGAGTTAGCCTCTCATTTCAAACCTGTTTAAGGGTCAGGCTTTGCTAAAGAGTCAACACACATTCATGATTTAGTGGATAAATAGAAGACTGATTGGCTGGAAAAGACTTTCACTGATGGGGAAATGGCTGCAGGTGCCCTGCTGCAGGGAAAGCACACCTGAAAACACAGCTGATGAGTGGTTACAGCAAATCTTGCCGGAGGTGAAGTCCTAATTCTGTTTTCTGCTGAGTTACTCATGCAGTGAAAGGAAACTGCAGCCTTGTTCCTTTGCAGGATTTATCTGGTCTTGAATTGTACAGAGAACCCCACTGTGCTATGGATTATGATCTCCACAGAACACTCTCAAGCTTCTCTACACCACCTTGAACTAGGACACCTGAAATGGGCATAATATTCCTTATGAATTCCAAGAAGAGACGTGAGGAAGCTTCTCACCTGGTGGCCACATTTCAGCTGACATAGGTTGGTACATGGTTTGTCTTGTCTGAGATGGCAGCATGTGGCTGGCTGAAGTCTGATGTGATAGCCTCGGTCATTTTTGGCAGAGCTGCTGGCCAGGGGGACGAGTCACAATCTGCACCCATGACTGGGGTTATCGCAGTCCTTGTGCAAAGTGTGCACATCTCCTCATGGATTCCTGGCCTCCTTTTGTAGCTACAGATATACATATAAATATGTACATATGTATTCAGGAGAACAGCTATATGAGCAGTACAAAACCAGCTGGGATCTAGGAAGCAAAATCCATGAATCGGTAAAGCTGCTGTGGCAACAGCTATTGTACAACTGAAATTGTCCTCATGAGTGAGAGGACACACTAATTAAATGATGCAGAACTACTACAAAAGAGCTGAGCTGTAAAAGTGTTTCCAATATAGAGAGATGTAAAACTTACCAACACCTGTAATTAGGTTTGTGTCAACATCCTTTCCCCTTAAATTTACCTTGCACAAGAGCGGACCTGGCTTCTTGCTCAGTCAAGCTGTAACCATCAGCAATCCACAAGCTCTCAGCTCAGCTGGTTTCTTATCCAGCACCACACCTGGGCTACTTCCAGCATTTGCAGAAAAGAAGAGCAGTAAAAGGTTGCCAGTGGTGCCAGGTGACTGCAGATCAAACAGAAGATGAAGAAAAGCACCTCCTGCCTCTGTCAAATCCTCCAGGGCAGGGTGTGGTGGTTTCTGGACAGAGTCAGGTAAGCAGGTGAGTTAGGGCAGTAAAATACCCATAAAGTTTGGAGACCTGGATTCACCAAGTCATTCTGAACTCCCCCTCCTAACAGCCTGCAACCAAAACTGCGCACATCCCACCTGTGGGCACCTGATGTGTAGCCAGGGCAGACACTGTAGGATGGTGCAGGCTGAAGGACAGAGCCCTTGATCCCTTTGTCTCACTGTAAATGTTTAGCTACTCAAGGCTATTGCTTTCTGTGTTAATCATCTGCAACCAAGATTGTGCCCTCTTCAAGCTGTACCTCCCTTTTTAGTAGTGGGCAGGTCAAACATCTGCTCCAAGCAGCTGAATTGCATCACAATGGCTTTTTTTTGCTACTTTGCAAACTTTTAAGTCTCCAGCCTTCTCTGTCTCAGTGCTGCTGCTCACCAGTGCTTCCACCAAGGGGCAGATATTGTTTCATGTTGCTTCTCTGGCTCAGGATTACATTAATAATTGCTAAACAGAATCAGTCCCTATATGAGGAAACAGCATTTGGCTCTAATAGGAACCAAGTACCAGTGTGAAAGCACTGAAGGAGGGGGAAAGGGGCAGGAAGCACAAAGCAAGTACAGATCTCTCCTTTCCCTTACAATATTGGTAGGGTTTCAAGATTTTTCCAGTTCCTGTTCTCCTAAAGTATAGCATTCAACAGCTTTTCAAAAGCAAAAAGACACAATCTGCTCCAACAACACCATTTCTAGAAGCAGTGAGCATGGGGGGGAGGTAATTTCCTTGTGACAGAGCTGTCAACAAAGCAGCTGTTTGTAGCATCACAGCTTGGCAAACCTCCTCCTATTTAAGTGCTTTCCCTTTTGGCTTTGCTCTCTGCTTCCCAGTTTCAGAGTGCTAGAGTAAAAACTTCCCTGGTGCTGGAGCATTGTTTTGAATGGGGATGAAAGGGGGGATGCTGCAACAGAACAATTCCAAGCCAGAAGGTAATTACAGGTGGCCAGGGGTGCAAGAACCATGGTGGCACTAGACACAAAAGCTGGGAGAGGCAACTGGTGATAATGCCCAAAGGAGACCAACAGAACTGTCTGACAGACATGAGATGGGGTGCCCAGTAAGCTGTAAAACGTGTAAGAACTTCCTATTCCCCTAATGCAGGGTGCTCATGAGTCGTGGTGTGCCTGACTGGAAATGGGGATGAGAGGACCTGCACACAGAGTGACTTCTTCAAAAAGTGGCTGCATAAAGCTGTTGCATTATGCAGACATGGTCTTGCATGATGCAGACCAGGTAGAAATTCATACAATAGATTATGCCATTAACAACAAGTAATTTTTGGCTGTAAGTGATTCCTGAACACCACATTGCTGAGAGAGCAATCTTAGTGTGTTTATCCTATATTTTGCCTTATCAAAATAAAATTCTAAAAGAGTTGGTCCTCCAAAAGAGCCTGAGATGTGTCCTGGGTGCAGCTTTAGCAAATCTTTTCCCCACCATTCCCTGCATCCCCACATGTATTCATCCTCCACAACCTCTTCACTTTCAGCTGTGATTTCCAGAAGCAGCACCTTTCTGCGAACCCAGCAGGGCTCTGGTGCAGAAACATGACCAAAAGCAGGACACAGGTGCTGCCTGCCTAGTTTGGGATTCACCTCACTTAACCTGGAGCAAGTCACCCTCTCCTCCCTCTGTAGTGAGCCAAGGGAGACCGACAGAGGCTGATTCGTCTCGCTCCAGAGCAGATGTCAGAAGGAGATCAGGTGTATCACTCCTTGGACGTGCCTGCTTTCCATTCAGTGTGAGAGGAATGTGACAGCTCATCCCAGTGAGAGGCTTGGAGCCAGGTGGCTCAGCCTGACCCAGGGGCTCCCACAGGCCTGCAGGCAGCCCAGATCCCTGATCTCTGCTAGGGAATAATCCATATCATCCCATCGGTTCATGTTAGCATGTGCCTGCTCCTGGTCCCAGCAGCACCCTGCCCTCAGGTAACAGGCACAAGTCTTACCAGAGAGTCCAACCCCTCCAACAGGGCATGGGGAGACCAGGAAAATGGCAGGAGCCAGCCTGAGCAAGGCACAGGGACGTTCCAGCCCAGCAAAGTGCCTCCACAGGGGCTGCAGTGCCTGCAGCAGTGACACCTCCACTCCCCGCTGGAGGAGTCCTGGGTCCCTGGTGGCAGAGCAGTGCTGACAGTGTGATCCCAGTGCAATCATCCTGCCGTGGGCCTGTCTGGCATTCTTCTCACTGCTGAAATCCTGCCTGCCCAGCAGCCTGCTAATGAGCATCACCAGAGGGACATCACCTTCCCAAGGAAAGGCTAAACGGCATGGCAAAAAAAAACAACAGAAAGCATGGTAGGAACAGACCTCGCCTTGCTTCCAGCTGAATCACAAGCCTCAGGTTGCTGGGTAGATCTGAAGGGTCGGATGGGCAGCAGTGCTGACACTTCCCTGGGAAGCCACCGCTGGCCTGTCACTCCACATATTCAGCATTTTCTCACAAGCCAGGGTTTCACCAGGACACACAGGCAGATTTCATCATTGTGTGAGAGTCAGACATCAGGGTCAGGGAAGGCTGGGCTTTATGTGAACTGGTTTGAACCCCTGCTAGACACCCAGCTTTCAGAATGGGACATCTCTTCCCAGTCATTGCTGCACCATTTTGAAGTCCTGAGATGTACACTAAAGCTAATGAGATCAGGCTTGTCTGGAGCCAGTCACTGCTCCTGGCCTGCAGGAAATAATATCCTGAGTGCAGAGACAGCACTGACAGCTGGCAAGGTGAGCTTGGCTCCAGGACCTGCAGTGTCCTCACCTTCTCAGCATCCAAACCTTGACCACCAGTCCCTGGAGTAAACTCAACAGCCTACATTTTCTCTGTAATTCCTGAAAATGGCTCTGGATAGCATGGTTTTCCACACTGGGCATTACAAATACCTCATATGATCAGGTCTAAAGGAACTTTCTGCTCAGAGGCCCTGCTCCCAAGTGCAGGGGGTGGTGGCAGTGTCCTTCTCCAAGGGACACCACACTTGCTTAGCCCAGAGATGATGCTGTGGCTGCAGCATTTCACTCAGATATAGGAGCGCACTGTGATGGGTTGAGCCTGGCTGGAGGCCATGTGCCCATCAAAGCTGCTCTGTCACTACCCTATTCATCTGGGGAGAGGAAATATAACAAAAGACTTACAGGTAAAAATAAGGCAGGGAAATTACTCACCAGTTATCATCAGGGGCAAAACAGACCCAGCTTGGGGAAAAATTAGTTTAATTCATTGCTAGTTTAATCAGAGTAGAATAAGGAGAAATGAAAACTAAATTTAAAACACCTTTCTCCCCCTCTCCTTCTTAATCTAGGCTTAACTTTACTTCCAAATTCTCTACCTCCTCCCTCACAGCAGTGCAGGGGGAGAGGGACTGGGGGCTGCATTTAGCACATCACATGATTTCTCTGATGCTCCTTCCTCCTCAGGAGGAGGACGCCTCACATGGGGTCCCTTCCATGGGAGGGTTCTCCATGACCCTCTCCAAGGTGAGTTCTTCTCACAGGCTGCAGTTACTCACAAATTGCTTCAGTGTGGGTTCCTTCCATGGGCTCACGAGTCCTACCAGCAAAGCTGCTTCAGCAGGGGCTTGCCGTGGTGTTACAGCCTTCTTTGGGCATCCTCCTGCACCAGCATGGGTCTCCTCCAGGGGCTGTGGGTGGATCTCTCCATCCCCATGGATCTCCATGGTCTGCAGGGCCCAGCTGCCTCACTGGGGCTGCACCATGGGCTGCAGGGGAATCTCTGCTCTGGCACCTCCTCCCCTCCTTCGGCACTTGGGATCTGCAGGGTTGTTTCTCTCATTCTCACTCCTCTCTCCACCTGCAGTTTCCATTTGTTGTTTGGGTTTTTTTCCCCCCTTAAATGTATTATCCCAGAGGGGCTACCACAGTCACTGATGGGCTCAGCCTTGTCCTGCAGTGGGACCATCCTGGAGCCAGCAGGCATTGGCTCTGTTGGACATGGGGGGGAGCTTCCAGCAGCTTCTCACAGAAGCCACCCCTGTAGCCCCCCTGTTCCAAAACCTTGCCATGCAATCCCAATACAAGCATTCAACCCAGCAAAAACTGCTGATCTTACTGGTGGTTTAATAACTTGCATAAAAAGGACTCATGGAAACAAAAGGAAGCAAGTAAACAATCTGTTGAAGAACACAAACTTTCAAAAAGTCATTCATACCATTAGCTCTTCATTTTTTCACTTCCTGAATTTAAGTGCCAATTGAACACATGTAGGAAAAATCAGCCTGCCACACTTGGTTCCTGGCACTGTTTATGACTGCCAGCTAATTGTATTGAATGATACATCTACTTGATGTATTTCATATTCAAATAAAAAACAGAACATAAGACGATCATCATGAAAATGTCTTGAATGCGTCAGAGGAGTGAGAGGGATTAATTTATTAATATTTAATGAGTGATTTGAAAAGGTGAAGTGTCTAAAAATGAAAAGCACAGTGAGAAGTCTGCTAATGATGAAAAATGCTGGATATATTTTATTTATGCAGTTTGACTACATAACAGCCTGAAAAATGTAGTCCAAACAAGGACGAAGAGACAAACACTGCAATGGAGAATTTGTCTCATGAGACATGCACTGGCTCCACTAAATGAACAGCTTTCCTCTCTGGGAGCAGTGCCTCAGGGTGGGTTAAGCCTGGTGGGGTCAATGCTGGCCGTGGGGCCAGGTCCCAGGGGCAGTGACAGCTCCGAGCATTGTGCTGGGACATGGCCTTCCCTTCCCCTGTGTGTGATGTGAGATGCTTACACTTCACCCCTGCCACAGACCTGGACCTCACCCAGTTCCTGCTCCCTCCCCTGGCCCACTGATCCAACAGGTGGAGACACTGATGTGAGCATCTACATCCCAGCATCTGTTGCTCGGGTTTGGGCTTGTGTAGGGTGACTTACACAATGTCTTGGGTCAGGACCTCCACAAAGCTTTTTTGCTGTCAGGCACAGCTTCGAGCTATTTTGTGTAGTGTAGGCTGAAAAGTCTGTGCTTTGCATGTCTTGATAATAAATACATATATAAAAATAGATTTGTGTGCACCTCATGTACCGCAAACATTTGAACATAAATCAGATTGCCTGCAGGCGATGCACTTAGCAAATGCACACCCATCTGAGGTGCAAGCAAGAAATAACCTTCAAAGCTATCAAAGGCTGCTGTTTGCTTGGGTTGGGAGGCCAAGCGAAGGCAAAACCTTCCCTCTGACTACCTTGTACTGTCTTTACTTTGATATAATCTCAGCTGCACTTATATCATCCTTTGCTCATGCAAATACCTTCCCCACCTCGGTCTCTTTCAATTTCCAGCTGGTTTCACTATGAGAAAATATTGACAAAGGCTTGCTGCGTTTTCTTCCTTTCCTAAACTGTCCTGACAAAATTTTTATAAAGAAAACTACAGACCACACAGAAAAAAAATAATCTTGAAGAAAACAGATTTCATATTGAACTAAATGGCTGAAGTTAGCACAAACATAGAGTTATCAATGCATTTATTATTTATCTCTTGAATGTAGTGATGATAAGGGTTGAGCATCCACATGGGATGAAGGTGAATTCCCTTAACCCCCCCAGCTGACCCAGGCACCCCTTGTCCCCTGTCCTGAATATAGCTTCCTCTTTCCCAAAGTCAGAGGCAGACAGTGTTTCCTGCAGTAGAAAAACACTGGTGATTCTGTGATGGGTTCAAGTTTGCTTTTGCTGTAGACTCTGTAGGATCTGGGACAAGATGCGTCTTCTAAACACTCTCACTTGTCTCAGTGGGGAGACGAGGGTCTCTTTCCATTTTAATTTATTTCTACTATAAGAGTCAGTAGATTATGAAATATGAGGCCCAAGTGCCTGACATGGGGCCTTTTGGTGTTAATATTGCCACTGTAAAAGACCATGCTTGCATAAATGTCTACAGTCTTACACACACAGACAAATATTTTGGTGTGGTTTCCGAAGGAAAACAAGCCCCTACTAAGCATCCCCACTGGAATAGGCTGTGATCTCAGCCCAGCACAGAAGAAGAGAGGGAAAGAAGTGATTCTAGGGAAAGATGATGCACCGCACTGATCCCAGGAGTATTCCCTGCCCTGGGGACTCACCTGCATCCTTACTTTGATGTCATTCCTACAACAGGAATCCATGGAGCTGGTGTCCACACTCACATTCTCAAAATTGCGAGGAGAACTGAAATAAATTGGTTCTCCTCATCACTCTTAAAACACAACTGTAAGTAAGTTTTCTCATACCAGCTCAGCTCCTGGGTCATATTTTTGTTGGGTTTGGGCTACAGAGCCTTCTTCATCATATATTCATTCATGGCACATATCATTTCAGGTCTCTTTCAACAGCTACAGGTTCAATCCTTTTTTTCTAAACTTAGATGTGAACTCTCTATTACTCATATACTCACTAAATGATATCACTTAATAGGTTCTCTTTGCCTCTACCACATTTCCATAACTTGTTCTTTAATCTTCCTTTGATCCTGAATACCAGAGAGATTTATGTGCAATTTATTCTTACGTTGTTGTACTTGTTTAATCTTTCATTTTCAGTTGGATTCATTTTCAAACAAGAGCGCTTGTTATAGGTTCATATTACTGTTGACAGCTGGGACCTACCTGCTCTTTCTGAGACAGGTTTCCATTGCTGTGTTTTATCTTTATCAGTTTCCTCTCAACATGCATTTAACTCAAGGGCTCCAAGCAATTCAGTGGAACTGCTTTCTGCCTTCCGATGGAGACTGGGAGTTTCCCTTTCTTTGGCACGTGTTTGATTAGACCTTCTTGCTCTCAAAGCAAAAAACATGACATCCCTTTTCCCAAACTCAGGCAGCTGGCTGATGATCTGTAACATCAGCTCCATCCCTTTTCCCATTCCTTTGATCAATGAATGGAGCTCTCTTTTATCCAATGTGGTTTTTTGTTTTCTTGCAGAACAAGTTATCAGCAGATTTGGTGCCTCAGGAGCACCTTGTGCTGGTAGGTTTAAGGATGATAAGAGGTGTCTGAATCCACCTCTTGCAGAGGTACCTGAGTTAAAGCCTCCAGCTGCCTTTAGAGTAGAGCAATTTATTGAAGGAACCAATTTGCTCCTTGGGAAGATCATTCCCATCTGTCCACCTGATTCTTCAAGACAGAAGAAGGAAGAGGAGGCATCTGGTCAGCCCCCCATGTGATGCTGGCCAGGTAACTCACCGAGGAAGCTGCAGAAGGTGATCCATGAGTGAACTGTTTCCCAAGTTTATTTTGGATCAAAGGAAGGAGGTTGCCTTTGGGAAGAAGTTGTGGTAAATGAAGTGAGGAGAGAAAAGCCCTCCCCAGCTGAGATTGAGACAGCCCACACCTTTTTAAACTATATCATCCCCTGAAGAGCATTAGGTTCTCTTTGATATCTGAGATCAGACCAGGCTTTGCCATCAAAATAAAGTTTGTTTAAAAAAAAAAAAAGAAAAGAAAAAGAAAAAGCAACCAAACCTTCTAGCTCACTTGAGAGCAAATAATTCATGAATATTACATAGTCCAAGACCTTTTGAATAGACACCCTCTGGATATATGGCTTTGTGACCTGAAAACCATTGTGCTGCACCCCCAGGTCACACATGGAGGGAAAGTGAGGCAGGGCTGGAGGGACAGCCTGGACACTGAGCTGCAGGGGTCACAGGCAGTGCCATTCCCAGACACTCTGCAGGGGCACAGCTTTCCAAAGCTCCAGCTGGGGCCACGGTCAGAGCCAGCACTGCCAGGCCTCTCAGCCACCCTGTGCTGCCTTTGTGACTCAGAGCTGCTATAAATACAGCTCAGCGAGATGGAGCTCCCTGGCAGCTTCAGAAGCCTGGTGAATCAACTGTTCAGCAACCTTGCTGATGTAGGAAATATGAAATCCTTTTTTGGGGGAAAAAGCCTGGAAAGTGGAAATTCTCAGGAAAAAGAAACTGTCAGCATGAAGCTGAGATGGAGGGAGTGTATCAGTAATTTAGGTACAAAAAGAAGTTTTGCAACGCTCTCGGTTTATTTTCCCTGCACAGAATCTTGACTTCTTGCAAAGAAAAAATCACAAACTGAGGCAACTAAAAAAAAAAAAAAAATCCTTCTGCACTGTAATGGCGCCATGAGGAAAAAATAATGGGAGAAAAAAGTCCATCTAATGTTTCATTAAAATAGGTTTAATCTCATCTCAGACCACAGATGCTAAAATTATTTCATCATAATTGTATTGTTATGGAATGACTGTTCTCTGTAATCTTCACTCTGAATTTCTCAGTGTTGTAATGTTTGATTATGAGGGGAAGGAGGCTCAGCATTAATTTTTCCATTCAGCTTTGAAGAGGTGTAAGTAGGTAACAGAGAAAAGGATGTCTAATGGCAATACGTGCAACTTTTATAAAGCTGGAGACATTTTTAAAAAGCAATTTGGTAGTAGACTGGATGTTTTACAACCTTTTAGTCTTCTGTTTTGTTTTCCAAAGTTGAGAGAAAGAAAAAATATAAATCTTCTTTTTCAGACCTGTACTCCATTCCCAGCTCAAGCTGAGCTCCTGCAGAGCCTGCTGGGGTGTCCCTGAGGGACCACAGTGGGCTCAGGGAAAAGCTCAACATGGCTCTCATCTGAACTCAAATTAGGGCTTCACAGCCTATTCACAGTCCAGCTGCAGACCCTGAAAAGACTTATCAGCTCTCACAAATGCAGATTTTTATTTAAAATAGGAAGGCAGCACTCTAGGCCATCCAAGAGCAGTGGGAGGAGGGGGGATCACATTCCCCTGTCAGTGGGGAGCACAGGGGGCTCACAGCACTCCAGTACAGTGGAATATCCCAGGAGTCATGTGCATCTCTGGCTTGCTTCAGGCTGCTCTGGGGTAGGATCATCCCCAAACAGGAATTGCAGCTCCTCCCCCAAATCTCATATCAGCACATCAGAGTGAAATCTGTCTGAAGATAACCAGGAAGCTAAAGGGCATTCAGCTGTGCTCCTCCTTATCTGGACTTGCACAGGGAGAGTGAACCAAATGAGACCCTCAGTGCATAATTAAGTTGTTCTGTCAGCAGCAAAAACAATTAAACCTGGATTCCTACAGATTTGCCTCTGAAGCCTCCCACAGAAAGCCATCAGATCTCCTCCTACAGCATCATCTACTCAGATCCTCCTTCCCAGGCTCTCTCCTGATCACCTTCATGTCCTCTGCACTTTGATTCCACGGTGATGCTCTGATCCTGTGCTCTGCCTCTGCCTTTTGGACAAAGCTCAGGTCATGCAACAGACTTGAGCTTAGTGGGGGAATGAGTGGGCCTTGATTCAGCTCTCCATCCTCAATGCAGGCCCCAGTTTTTATGAAACTTGCAGGAATTTCATAGCTCCCTGACAAAGTTTGTTGGCGTTGGCCAACAGACTGAGAAGGGCAGGGGGCACAGTCAGACAGGTGGCTCGGTGGCAGAACCTTTGTTGTCTCCAGGTCTTGGGCTCATAACCAAATTATCTGAGAGAAAAATCAACTGTTTCCCCAGGATGTGTGACTTGGACAGGAGTCAGGTGGGCCCGACCACGGTGCAAATGAAGGGGAGGGAAAGCATCCAGCTCTGGCTCAGAGCAGTTGGGTGGGCTCGTGCATTCCTACAGGGGCTTTGTCCTGCCCTTTATCCCTTCCCCCTGGTACAGCCCTGTAACCAGCAGCCGTTTGGAGTGTTGAACAATAAACACTCAAAATGGTGACAGAAGGAGAACAGCTTGATGGGAGCCTGCTGCTGCCACTAATCTGCCTGCTGCAGCTTCTGTTGTTGCTATTTTGGCTGCTGCTTCTTCCATATTGTCTCTTGCTGTGTGTCCAAGAAAGCTGGGCTGTTGATCCTAAACTCAGATGTACCAACCTCGAGACCCAGCAGGGAAACACCAGCACAGGGTTCAGGTGTGAAAAAAGTCCATTCCCAGGTACCTAATTTGGTTGCTTTCATCCAGGACAGTCCAGATCCACAGTACCATGATTTAATATAGATCATGCAGAACTAAACCAAAGAAGTTTAGGTCACTATTTCATTTCCCAGGCTTTGAGGAGCTTTGCAAGGAGAGCAAAACCCTTGCTACTTTCTCCCAGAGGCAGTAGAAATTGTTCCTTACACTGATCTTCGCAAACCCAGGAGCAATTTTGTGCCTTAAAGTCAGGCTCTGCTCTGCCTTTCAAATACGGAACGGGTTATGTTCTAGGGAAAACACATTTCAGACAGCCCTGAATCAGCAAGGTCCTCGAAGCCTGCCACATGAAGATACCAGATCTATGTTTTTCTCTACATTGTGGGGTTTTTTTACCAGGCTCCTCATATTTTCTTACAAAAGGTCTGCCTTTCCCCCTCCCTCTGGAAAAGCAACACCTGGATCTGCTGCCGTGGTGGTGCCACTGCTGAAGGAGCCCCAAGGATTCTGTGGATCCCTGGAATCATGCAGAAAACACTCCTGACACACAAATAATGCTCCATTTCTCTGCACAATGGCCCTATGCATGCAGTGGCCTCACAGAGAACAACAGATGACTGTAGCTTCAGAGCAGATGTGCATGTTGTCCATGTCAGGGGTTTTGCAACGGAGATCTGGAAAGGGAGGGGGAATAAGCAGAGATGACCTTGGCTGGAAGGCATGTTCTAAGGAGGAATGAAAGGAACTGTTGCCCTCTGAGTCAGGAGAATAAAGGTAACTGTATTTAAAGAGGCTTAAACTTACACAGTCCAGCAAGAGCAGCTCTAGGGAGCTTGGTGGTGCTTGGATGGTAAATTCACCCCTCTGCTCTTTCCATTTGCATCTGTCAGCCTTCACCTTGTGCCATCACTGTAGTGCCCAGCAGAACCCTGTTAGGAATAAACCCCAAAGGATTCATCAGAGGCAGATTACAGCCTGGGAAAAAGCCCCATGGAGGTGTTTGGTGATGGGAGGCTGGAGGAGGCACAGCAGCAGTGAGACATCCTATCCTGACAAACTGGGACACAGAGCAGGCAGCCACAAGGCTTTGGAGAGGTGCAAAGATCAAACAGCTTGGGCCAGATGAAGCAAAAAGATGCCACCAAGGAGCTGTGAAAAGGGAAGGGAGAAAGCTCTGTGGTAGGGAATAGAGAAGGCTTTGGAAAAATGAACGTCTAAATTTGGAGGAAAGAGGGCAGAGATCCAAAGGTTTATTGACAGTTAAATAGCATTCTCCTCAGTTAATTAGTTTCATAGCTACTCTTAATAATATATCAAGTGAGCTGAAAAGCTCACCAGAAATACTAGGAAGTGCATGGAAAATGTTACAAGCAGGCAGTCTTATTGAAAAACTTGTGTTGTAAGTGTTCATCTGATAAATCCCTGTCATGCATCAGGTGAGCTGCACAGTGTGCTCCAGGGGAGATGCTTTGCATAATTTGGAAAGCATGGGGACATTTTTATGTCAGAAGAAAATGAGGGTGAGATGGTAGGATGCATGTCTAGGTGCTCATGGAATTTGTCCCAAGACCCGTCTCTTCTCTTGGATCCTTCCCTAGGTTTATTCTTTAACGGCGGGGAGGGGGGAGTTTCTTGTGCCTGTCCGGGCTGTGTGAATTTAAACCAGCATAATACTGAGGTTAATGGACAAAGATTATCCCAAGTGTGAGGTGTCTCAAAGATCTGAACAGTAATACCCTCAACAGCTCACTCTCACAAATACCCAGCCAGTGCCATCCCAACCATTAGTCACTTCTGAAAATCTTGGCTCGTGGGGAGGGTTTTGTCAGAGCATTGCCATTTTAAAAGACAGAGAAGGAAAAGATCTTTAAAAATGTATTTCAGGAATAGCTTATAGACACCCACCTTAGTCTTAAGTAAGACTGATGGGGTACTGCCTCTCTGGGATAATCCTTGCTGCTCTGCAGCAAGAACAGCTGAGGTTCAAAAAGCAAAAGGTGCAGGACAAATTCCCAGTCAGGTATAACCATCACTTCTCCAAGTGATTAGTGCTTTTTATTAAGGACCAACACTGGAGAATCACTCTGCAAATGCCATTTTCCTTTCATACCTTCCCAGCTGCCCATTCCTGGACACCTGCAGAGGGGAAATGTGTGGTGCTGTCACACCATATGGCCATCACTGCTCCTCGCTGCTGCACATCAGCCTGCAACCAAGCCCAGCCTCAGGGCATTTCCAGCAGGACTCTGCGTGATTCTTGTGCAACCCCAGAGCACATTTTGGGTTTCTCTGCAGCCTCTTGCCTCAGGATCTGTAAGGGAACTGTCACTGCAACAGATGAGTGACACTTACAGAGACCCAGCAGATGATACGGTGTGATCACAGTGGTTTCCAGCTGCCTGCATTGCCTGGCACTTACAGTCCTTCCACCTGTCTCTTTCTGGTCTGAACCCTGCCTTTCCCTGCATATCATGGCACTTGATGCTGGCTTGGGAGAGGAGCGTCACCTCCCTCCCAGCAGATGTGGCTCCAGCAGTGCCACGGCCATCAAAGAGGGAGGCACTTCTTCTGAAAAGGGTTTCACACCTTTATCGCTCACAGGATGAGAGCCATGTAACAAGCAGTTTGTAATTTTTTTTCAGTGCTTGGACTTGGGAAATACTTTTTTCTTCTGTCCTCCCCAGGTGGAGGTGCCCCCACCCATGGGGTGCCTGTGGTAAACACCCTCATCTCTGAGTTTAAAACAAGATAACAGGCATTGCCAGGCATCAAAACCCAGCAAAAGCCGGGCGAGACAGGCTCAAAGAAGTCTCTTGGCTTCTGTGACATCCCAGGAAGCCTGTCCGTGTGTCCTGGGGCTGTCAGCACTCCTCCGCCGCTGTCGGAAACTGCAGCTGAAGAGTGGCCAAGGGGACGGACAGTAGCCCCAAATCCCTGTCTCTGGAGCTGGCAGAGAGCCCTGACAGGCTCGCAGGATGGCAAGACCTGCTCACCACGCTGGGGTAGGATTTAACGTTCGATTTGATAGCGGCTGAGATACCTCGGAGGCAGAGCCGAGCAGGGAGCAGGGAATTTCCCAGCGCTAATTATCGAGCCGTCGTTAGCCAGAGCGGCTCCCCCTGCCAAGGGATTAGGCAAAGCATTGTTTCTCACACAATAAATCTTTACAACAAACGCTTAATTCTCCAGGCACCGTGTATGAAAATTAATCCCGATCCCCTACTTCTCTTTTCCTCACCCACAGGAGTGTTTTCCTGCCGCCACTCCCCCCTGCCCGAGGCTGCAGTGACAGCGCAGCGCCGGGGAAGGGGCGATGCTGTGAGCTGGGCTGGAGGGGACAGCAAGGGGACAGTGACAGTGACCCTCCAGAGTCCCAGCACTTGCTGTCTCTGCCTCTCTGGACGCATCAAGAAGATGGCAAGGCTGTTTTCATCTTTGCTAATTCGCTGATGAGCGTGTTATAAATGCTCAGAAATGCTGAATGGCAGAGCTGTGGTGGGATTTCAGTACCAGGAGGATTTCCTGGCTCTGTGGAAAGTGCTGCATGGACAGGAGCTGCAAGTTGCAATACCAGTGCAGGGGGATCCTGTGAGCCAAAGGGACGTGTCTTTCAAGCCGTGATTTTAGCAGGAGCCACGTGTGAACAGAGTCAAACCCAGCTCTGCTGTGGGACCTTGGGAATCTCCTCCCATTCCCTAGGTTGGCAGCCCTGGGGGGAAGCAGAGAAGCTGTGCCTTCTCCCCAGTTCCCACTCTGAGAAGAAGGCAGAAGCTCAGGCTGGGTTTTAACCAGGAGAGAGGAGCAGGCCTTTGGGTTTTTCATGTTAATTTACTACATTATCCATGCAATTGAGCCTGCTGCTGCAGAATTCCTGCTGGTTCTCCAAAGGCCAGTGTATCTCACAGCCACTGACAAGGGTATCCTCCCCAGTGCCATTTCCCACACTGCCGCCCTGCCTTCATCCCAGCATTCCTGCTCCTCCTCTGGGACACAGATTATCACAGAATGGTTTGGGTTGGAAGGGACCTTATGGGTTATCTCATTCCAACCCTCCTGCCATGGGCAGGGACACCTTCCACCAGACCAGGTTGCTCAAAGCCTCATCCATCCAGGCTTTGAACATTGCCAGGGATGGGGAAGTCACAGCTTTTCTGTGAAACCTGATCCAACAACTTCCCTCTTCTCAGCATCTGGAGGCTCCTGGTCCTTCCTTGCATGGCTGCTGCCCATGCTGTGCTGCTGCAGTTTGCTCACAGGGTGTTTGCAGCTCTCCTGCATCCTGTTCCAGCATCACCTCTTCCAGCACCACCATTTCTCATTCATGAAAGAACTGCAGCAGTTTTTCCCCAGCCACTCTCAAGCGTTTCCACACAGCGACACCCTTGAGTCAGTGCATGCAATCTTCCCTCAGCAGAGCTGGGACTGTCAATCTTCTCACACCTGCTAAGTGATAGAGTGCTTCTCCCAATTTACTTATCCATCATTTTTATTGAGAAATCTGCTCTAGTCCCACACAGTTATATGAGTTAATGGAAGGATGATTAGGGGATTCTGTGGGAACGAGCTGTGATTTCATGCACACTGGTGCAAAGCTGGGACTACACTGCACCATTTCCAGCACAGCTGCTCAGAGCAGGATTTAATCCCTTTTGCCATGAGTATCTAATTATTTGCATCCTCCTTTGCTTGTTTTTATAATTTTAAATATCCATGTATATTATTTTAAAGCCATCTGGGTGTTTATTGCTGTATTTCTGAGAAGGGAAAATTCTGTGTCAGTCTGGTCACATCTCAGAGAGCCTCTCTTCCTGATTAACTCTTCTGGTGCCAGTTGAATTCCCACTATATCATGGGCAGGTCACTGCTGCTTACATCCCAGTAAAGATAGGGATCAAGCATTCTCCCAGTCAGCAAAAAAACTGAAACAGAATCATTTAAAGGATATGTGAAGATAACAAAACTGTGGAAGTTCTCCTGTGAGTCCCGTTTCAGTAGGAGGTGAAGCTTGGGGGAGGACATCAATAACCTTCTGAATGCCCAAAGTCCCAAAGCACTTCATCAGCACCTTAAAACAGTGTGAGAGCTTTCAAAACATCTCCTATTAAAAAAATCTTCTAAGGCTTAAAGGTGCTCTTGCCCTCTGAGGTTTAGAGAGAGCCAGCTTTTCCTCTGCAAAAGAGATCTGTGTCTTTTTGATCTGCGTACAGGTCGGGGGGGATTAATAAGTCCCAAGAACAGGGTTTGGGGGGTTTGGACAGCAGGGTGGGGGCTGCAGTGATGTCCCTGAGGCAGTGCCAGTTTAGCCTCAGTGAGGGCAGCTGCACAGTGGATGGGAAGTCCAGAGTCTAATTTACAAGACATTTTAAATGTGTGTATGAAAGGCACTGAGGGACATTCCCATCTTGGCCTTGTGTTAGTGGAACTCGCTCTCTGAGAAGGGAATAGCAGATCATCCCTGACATCCTTAATCACCATCAGCCCTGGAAAAAATACCTACAACCAGGCACCTGACAAGTATGTTTAGTGCATAATAAACATCAGCTGCTCCTTTCATACATCCACTTGTTCTGTATCCCTGTTTCTCTGGTCTTGTTGAAGCAGAGCTGGGATTTTGCCTCGGCGCTGATAACAAAACCAGAGCTTTTGCCAGCTGTTGGCTGGACCCAGACACCAGGTGAGCAATTAGCAGGTCCCTCTCCAGTCATCCAATATATGCTACAGCAGGAAGAATTCAAGTTGGTTCAAGAACCTTTTAAACTACAGAGAGTGGCAGAGATATGGAGAACAAGCTTTTCTCATGCACAAACTGTGTCAAATCTGTCTCTACCCAAGAGCTTTGACATTCATGTGGCTTGTTTAGCACATATATATCACAAAACCCCAGGAACTGAACTCTCTGTAAATGACAATTGATTAAACATTCAAGCTATATAAAGTACTGAAGCATTGTAAATACATTTTAAGGGAGAAAAAAAATCTTTGAAATTCACTTTAAGCTTTCTTTTCAATTATTTATCATAGAATCTCAGCCCCATTAAAGTCAGGCTTAATGGGCTTGTTTATATATTACAGAAAACATTCTGCTTTAATTGCCTGCTGAAAGGCTCTTACACCTCCTCTCTCAGCTTTGCATCACCGGAAGGCAGGAGCCCAGCAAGGCAGGTGGTGGGCAAATCCCCTCCTCACCTCCATCCTAGGATGCTGAGTGGGGATGAAACTCACCCCCAGGGATCAATCTGTCACTGGGGAGGCTCTTTGGCTGCTGAATTCACTTCAACTCTCCTCCCCAGTCAGGTACATCAGGAGACCAGCTCAAGGGGATGATATTTCCATTTCCCATAGACCCCTTATCTCCATGGGTCTTATCTCCATGTCTATTCCCATGGTACAGAACTACTTTGCCTGTGGCTTCAGCTTCTGAGATCCCTCTTTTTATCTCTTCTTACTGTTGGAAATGATCAAAGTCATTTCCATGAGGGCTGACGCAGTGGGAAAACCATGGAACTTCAGAGCTGGGGACTCCCCAGCCCCATAGCAGCACTTTTTGGGAGGTTGGATGCTGGCTGTGTCCTCCTTCTGCTTAGCCACAGCTGAAGAAGATGCATCATTAATTGACGAAATGAGGTGCAACTTCACCTTTTGCAGCAGCAAAAAGGCAGGGAAAAGGCTTCTACTGGCATGCATTGGGGAAGTTCTAGGATAGCATAAATGTCTCTGTGGGTTGGGGGAAAGGAAAGGAAAGGAAAGGAAAGGAAAGGAAAGGAAAGGAAAGG